>CM065590.1:319745108-319765986 GCA_033119425.1 Bufotes viridis
CTTTATGGGGACGGCAATGGCATTATCGATCATTCTTCCCCATATTGTGGAGGAGATTGCTGCATGTAAATGTGGTGTTCTCTTTCACCGATGAATGGGCACTTGCCAGGAAGGAACATTTCCTTCCCGACAATCAGCTGCTAAAGTGTACCATGTAAAGGACCTTAAGTGTCACTAGCTCCTCACTAACAGCTGTATTACACTGGCAGATGAGGCTGACAAATGTCGGGAAGAAAGCATTCCTTCTCAACAATCACCTGCTCTTCAGTGAAAAAGAGTGCTGCAATTACATGCAGCAATCTCCTCCACAGTATGGGGAAGAGTAATCGCTAATGCTATTAGCTCGTCCCTCATAAAGAATCATTGCTGTCAGCAGAGCGTGATTAGGCAGCATGATCTGCCACCAGTAAGCAAAGATTTTTTGTGACCACATAAAAGATGTGATTACCCAATGGGTAATTGGCAGCACCTTTAACAAAGGCAGATCATTGTTAATAAGTGTTCCTATGAACGATTGTTAGCGATGATCTGCCCGACCCTCAGCTAGTGTAATACAGCGCTAACTCTCCCTGTCAGAACCAATTAAAGGTGCACACAGATCTCTGGCTAGGCTGTAGAGTTCTAATGCCTACAAAATGATGAACTCCAACAACGCTATTTAAAGGGCAGTGTATCCCTCTTACATGCTTATAAGTAGCTTAGCTCATGGCAGGGTATGCAAATGTGCATGTAGCATTTTTTGTCATTTGTTAAATGAGCAATGTATACTTATTTTTTTCATGGTCGCTTCTAGAGATGAGCGAATCGAATTAGACTAAGTGGAATTTGATCCAATTTCAGGAAAAATTCACCCGCAACGAATGTCAGCAAACAAACCAAAACACAGAATGTCTGCAAACTTATCTGTAGGAGCTGCAGCAGCAGTGAAGACAGAGCCAAACTCAGCAGAACACAGGTCCAGTGTAAAGAGACCACACAAGTGTAGATACTCCAGCAGCTGACAGAACTCAGATGAGAAATATAATCCACACGATTAAACAGGAAGAGGGGTGTTTTATAGGAAGAGGAATCAATTACAGGAGGGACAGCTGGGAGGAGGGAAACTGAAAGTAAAGACCTCATCACAGGGGCGGAGAAACAGAGTTGTGAGAACACCTCAAAACTCAGGTAGTGACAGTACCCCCCCCCCTCTACGGGTGGACTCCGGAGACCCAGGACCCACCTTCTCAGGATGAGCCCTATGAAAAGCCCTGATGAGGCGAGTGGCTTTAATGTCCGACACCGGAACCCACATCCTCTCCTCAGGACCATAACCCTTCCAATGAACGAGGTACTGAAGAGAACCGCGGACAAGGCGAGAGTTCACAATTCTGGAAACCTCAAACTCCAGATTGCCATCAACCGAAATCAAAGGAGGAGGCAAAGAGGAGGGTACCGTGGGGTGGACATATGGTTTTAAGGTTGACCTGTGAAATACATTATGTATCTTCCAAACCTGGGGAAGATCAAGACGGAAGGCAACAGGATTGATGATGGACAGGATCTTATAAGGCTCAATAAACTTGGGACCCAATTTCCAGGAGGGAACCTTCAGTTTAATATTTCTTGTAGACAAACACACCAGATCACCCACATTCAGGTCCGGACCAGGCACACGTCTCTTATCAGCCACACGCTTACATATATTTCTCACTCATCTTACTTAGATTACTCTGAATCTTTTGCCAAATAGTAGACAAAGACGAGGAAAATCTCTCCTCCTCAGGCAAACCAGAAGGGCCCCCTCCCAAGAATGTCCCAAACTGCGGATGAAACCCATATGCACCAAAGAATGGTGGCTTATCAGAAGATTCCTGACGACGGTTGTTCAAAGCAAACTCAGCAAGAGGCAAAAACGAACACCAATCCTCCTGGTTTTCTGCCACAAAACAGCGCAAATATGTCTCCAGATTCTGATTGAGGCGCTCAGTCTGACCATTCGACTGCGGGTGAAAAGCAGAAGAGAAGGACAGCCGAACCCCCAGGCGAGAACAGAAAGCCTTCCAGAATCTGGACACAAACTGCGTGCCTCTATCGGAAACAATATCAGAGGGGATGCCATGCAATTTAACAACGTGGTCGACAAAAGCTTGCGCCAACGTCTTAGTATTGGGCAAACCAGGGAAGGGTATGAAATGAGCCATATTGCTAAAACGGTCCACCACCACCAGGATCACGGACTTCCCTGAGGAACGAGGAAGTTTCGTGATAAAGTCCATGGACAGGTGTGTCCAAGGACGGGAAGGTATGGGTAACGGGAGAAGGGGACCTGAAGGCCCTGAACGAGGGACCTTAGCGCGAGCGCACGTCTCACAAGCTGCCACAAAACCCTCCACTGACTTACGAAGAGCCGGCCACCAAAATCTCAGAGTAATGAGATCTACAGTGGCTCTACTCCCGGGGTGACCAGCAAGAACAGTATCGTGATGCTCCTTGAAAAGTTTGTGACGTAACTCAAGAGGTTCAAACAACTTCCCAGAAGGACAACGAGCAGGTACCTCTGTCTGGGCAGCCTGGACCTCGGCCTCCAAATCAGGATACAGAGCAGAAAAAACTACCCCTCCGCCAAAATGGGACCCGGGTCCTCGGAGTTTCCCCTCCTGGAAAACAGCGAGAGAGGGCATCCGCCTTCACATTTTTAATCCCAGGGCGGAATGTAACCACAAAATTGAATCTGGAGAAGAACAGAGACCATCTGGCCTGTCTCGGATTCATACGCTGGCCGACTCCAAGTACGCCAGATTCTTATGGTCGGTAAAAACGGTGATAGGGTGCCTGGCCCCCTCCAACCAATGGCGCCATTCCTTGAAAGCCAACTTGATGGCCAACAACTCCCTATCTCCCACATCATAGTTTTTCTCTGCAGGGGAGAGTTTTTTTTAGAGAAAAAGGCACAGGGTCGCCATTTGGCAGGAGAGGGGCCTTGGGACAAAACCGCACCCACACCCACCTCGGAAGCATCCACCTCAACAATAAAAGGTAAAGAAACATCGGGATGCACCAAGATGAGAGCAGACGCAAAACTCTCTTTAATCTTAGAAAAGGCTGTAAGCGCTTCTTCCGACCAAGAGGAAAAATCTGCCCCCTTTTTTTGTCATATCCGTGAGTGGTATCAACCAGATAAGTATCGACCTGGTGGCTTATTCAACCACGAGAGTTCAATATGGAGAATAGAACGTGGGAATATTACAAGAGTTAAAACATAACCTTTACTCTATAATCAATTTAAAACATGATCCCTTTACAATAGCAAAAGACATGAACATAGCAAAAGGTATTACTTAGGACATTGATCAAATACCTGCTTGTTCAGGTGAAAAGAAGTGCTTCGGCGGCACCAAACAAAAACAAAACCGTTAGTCCTACCTTTGTGATGACACATATGGTGGTAGGAGGCGTAGAGCGGTACAGGGTCGGACGAGGTGGGCGGAGGACGGCAGGGGAAAGAGGAGGGTGCAATTAGATATATGTACACCTAGACGTCCCTACAATATGGGACTGCCCTTTCCCTGTAAGCCTAACCACAGGGTAACCGCCCTGAAAGAACGACCCCGTCCGAGCAGTGTCCTCATCTGCCTCCTCACTAGCGGCCCTGAAACTGACCGGACGGCTCGGTGTTCATCATACATTGGAGCCCCTCTGGTCTCCTATAAGCCTGCATCTCTAGGCTATTTTTTATTGTATGCCTGCACTCTTGGGCATCTTCTATTTGACCCCTAGTACTTGTATGATGGTCAGAATGTACATCTCCATGTGACCAATGCCCTATTATAACAAACTTTATGTTTAGCTTTGGTTTGCATGATACTGCTGACTGACTCTATGCTGCCTTTATTTTGTCTGTCTCCTGTGCACTTTTGTCCCCCTGATGATTCTTGATTGATGAAACATGCATGTAGGGTCTAGCTGCACTAGGGTATAACAGGGTCTACAACCGCTGAGGGTCAGGTTCCGGACGGGGTCGTTCTTTTCAGGGCGGTTACCCTGTGGTTAGGCTTACAGGAAAGGGCAGTCCCATATTGTAGGGACGTCTAGGTGTACATATATCTAATTGCACCCTCCTCTTTCCCCTGCCGTCCTCCACCCAACCTCGTCCGGCCCTGTACCGCTCTACGTCTCCTACCACCATATGTGTCATCACAAAGGTAGGACTAACGGTTTTGTCTTGTTTGGTGCCGCCGAGCACTTCTTTTCACCTGAACAAGCAGGTATTTGATCAATGTCCTAAGTAATACCTTTTGCTATGTTCATGACTTTTTGTTATTGTAAAGGGATCATGTTTTAAATTGATTATAGAGTAAAGGTTATGTTTTAACTCTTGTAATATTCCCACGTTCTATTCTCCATATCCGTGAGTGGCTTGACAACAGAGGAATAATTCAAAATTAACTTTCTGTAATAGTTTGCAAAACCCAGAAAGCGCATCAATGCCTTCTGATTCTCAGGAAGCTCCCACTTCAAGCACAGCACGGACCTTCTCCGGGTCCATGCGAAAACCAGAAGCAGAGAGGAGAAACCCAGAAATTGAATCTCCGATACCATAAACACACATTTCTCCAGCTTGGCGTATAATTTATTTTCCTGCAGAATCCGCAGAACCTGAAAAGATGATCCTGATGGGTCTGGACATCTGGGGAAAAATCAAAATATCATCAAGATACACCAACACAAATTTCCCCATTAAATGGTAGAAAATACTGTTAACAAAATGCTGAAAGACGGCCGGAGCATTCATCAAGCCAAAAGGCATAACGAGATTCTCGAAATGCCCCTCAGGGGTATTAAAGGCAGTTTTCCATTCATCCCCCTCTCTGACCCTGACCAGGTTGTATGCGCCTCTCAAATCCAATTTGGAAAAACCTTGGCCCCAACAATTTGATTGAAGAGGTCCGGGATCAGAGGAAGGGGATCGGGATCACGAATCGTTCAGGCAAGGTCTTAAAGAGCCATCTTTCTTTTTAACAAAGAAAAAGCCAGCAGCAACAGGTGATTTTGAGGGACGGATATGCCCCTTACCCAGACTCTCAGAAATATAGGTACGCATCGCGATTCTTTCCGGATGTGAGAGATTGTACAGGCGTGATTTTGGCAGCTTGGCGCCGGGAATGAGGTTAATGGGACAGTCATACTCCCGGTGAGGAGGTAGCTCCTGAACCCCACTCTCGGAAAACACGTCCGAAAAATTCAGAGAGAAATGATGGCACAGACTTAGTAGTAACCTCTGCAAAAGTCGCTGTGAGACAATTCTCTCTACAAAACTCACTCCATTCATTTATTTGCCTTGCTTGCCAATCAATAGTGGGGTTATGTCTAGTGGGCCAGGGTAACCCCAAGACTAGAGGAGTAGGCAATCCGTTAAGGACAAACAAGATATATCCTCCACATGAGCGTCACCCACAGCCAACTGGATATTGTGAACAATGCCCTTCAGGGATCTCTGTGAGAGTGGAGCAGAGTCAATAGCAAAAACAGGTATAACCTTTTCTAATGTGCAAACCTGAAAACCATGCATGGCTACAAATTCACTGTCAATAAGATTGACGGCTGCTCCACTATCAACAAAAATTTCACAAGAAATGACTTTGCTCCCTAGCACCACCCTGGCAGAAAGGAGAAAACGGGAACTGCAGGCCAGAGGAAAAGCATCTATTCCTACATCAACTTTGCCCAGGGTAGCAAAGATTTTTTTACCTTTTGAGATTTTTCTTTTATTATCACCCTTAGTAAAGTTCATGAATTCCCTAGAGGGGCAAACATTTGCCAAATGACCAATGCCCCCACAACAGAAACACATCATTCTCTGAGAACTAAATCCTCCTTTATCAGGGGCAAGTCGACCTAGCTGCATAGCCTCCTCCTCAGAGGGGACCGAGGCAGGAGGAGGCCCCTGCACATTGAATGAGTCCGCCCCACTGCCCCTAGGCTGAAAATGGCAGGAAGAGAAGTCTCCTCTCTTTCTCTAAGGCGCCTGTCCAGGCATACCGCTAGAGACATGGCAGACTCTAAGGACGTTGGTCTCTCATGGAAAGCAAAAGCATCTTTTAATCTCTCTGAGAGACCATGACAGAACTGACTCCGAGTGCAGCATCATTCCAACCTGAATCAGCTGCCCATCTCCGAAATTCAGAACAATAAAGCTCAGCAGACAGTTTGATCTGGCATAAAAACGTAAGCTAGATTCAGCCAGAGCAACACGATCTGGGTCATCATATATCTGCCCCAGGGCCACAAAAATCCATCCACTGATCGGAGGGGAGTGCCCCGATGGTAGCGAAAAAGCCCAAGTCTGAGCATTACCCCTGAGCAGGAGATGACAATCCTCACCCTCTGCTCCTCATCACCAGAGGAATGGGAAACAAGCGGAAATGAAGTTTGCATGCCTCTCTGAAGCGAACAAAATTCTCACTGCCCCCGGAGAACGTTTCCGGAAGTGAGACCTTCGGCTCGCAACAAACTCCATGGACCCGAGCAGAGCCAGAAGCTTGAAGCTGAGTCATAGATTGACGGAGATCCGCTACCTCCAAAGAAAGACCATGCATGCGGTCAACCAGGACAGAAAGCGGATCCATGTCAAAAGACGGTTATGGCGGATTATAATGTCACGGGTATATGTGAACAACAGGAGCATAAACAGTGCAGAAGCTACTGACCGGACCCAAACTAGGGAGCATAAAGGGTTACCCCTGTCAGACCCTAAGAGCTCTCCCTATGCTGCTATGCCCATGCCCAGACCCTGATGGTGGGTCGTGGCATGCCCGCGTACCTAAGGCTGGTGATAGCTGAAACCCCTACAATAGTGGGAGGGGCATGGCCACCGGCGCCCTGCTCAGAACATGGACGGAACCGGGGTCGCCTCGGATCCAGTCAGCAAACAAACCAAAACACAGAATGTCTGCAAACTTATCTGTAGGAGCTGCAGCAGCAGTGAAGACAGAGCCAAACTCAGCAGAACACAGGTCCAGTGTAAAGAGACCACACAAGTGTAGATACTCCAGCAGCTGACAGAACTCAGATGAGAAATATAATCCGCACGATTAAACAGGAAGAGGGGTGTTTTATAGGAAGAGGAATCAATCACAGGAGGGACAGCTGGGAGGAGGGAAACTGAAAGTAAAGACCTCATCACAGGGGCAGAGAAACAGATTTGTGAGAACACCTCAAAACTCTGGTAGTGACACACAGGCCTCAGGTCAACCTGCAATGGAACAGGCCATTATCATTTATGTAGGCCACTGACACCCAGACAGAGGAGAGGTCATTTGACAGTAAAAAGAGTTTAATGTCTCTCACCCAGTCAGCAAGCAATTAAACAAAATATAGGCCCCTGAAACCCAGACAATAGGGCGGTCATTAGACAGTAAAAAGAGTTAAATGTCTGCCACCAATACAGCAAGCAAGTACGTGAACGTTAAGATCCTGACACCAAGACAGAGGAGAGAGGTCCCATAGCAGCAAAACCCACCAACAGAGAAGACCACTTTTAGTTATTTAGGCCCCAGCACCCAGACAGAGGAGAGAGGTCCCAAAGCAGAGAACCAGGCTTCATGTCACCCACCAATGGAGAAGGCCACTTTCAGATATTTAGGCCCCTGGCACCCAAACGGAGGAGAGGTTCATTCAACTTTGGGTTGCCCCACAAAATAATGGTAAAATTAAAAAAGAGGATTCAATAAAGAAGTGCCCCGGAGTACAAGAATATATGGTAGGAGAGGTAGTTATAAATGTCTATTCTGCACAAGGGGTGAACAGGTCCAGTGGGATCCATGCCTGGTTTATTTTTATGAATGTCAGCTTGTCCACGTTGGCTGTGGACAGGCGGCTGCGTTTGTCAGTAATGACGCCACCTGCCGTGCTGAAAACATGTTCAGACAAAACGCTGGCCGACGGGTAGGCCAGCAACTCCAAGGCATAAAAGGCTAGCTCTGGACACGTAGACAATTTGGAGACCCAGAAGTTGAATGGGGCCAAACCATCAGTCAGTACGTGGAGGAGTGCACACATACTGTTCCACCATGTTAGTGAAATGCTGCCTCCTGCTAACACGTTCCTTTTCAGGTGGTGGTGCAGTTAGCTGTGGCGTGGTGACAAAACTTTTCCACATCTCTGCCATGCTAACCCTGCCCTCAGAGGAGCTGGCCGTGACACAGCTGTGTTGGCTTCCTCTTGCTCCTCCTCTGCCTTCACCTTGGGCTTCCACTTGTTCCCCTGTGGCATTGGGAATGCTCTCAGTAGCGCGTCTACCAACGTGCGCTTGTACTCGCGCATCTTCCTCTCACTCTCCAGTGCAGGAAGTAAGGTGGGCACACTGTCTTTGTACCGGGGATCCAGCAGGGTGGCAATCCAGTAGTCCGCACACGTTAAAATGTGGGCAACTCTGCTGTCGTTGCGCATGCACTGCAGCATGTAGTCGCTCATGTGTGCCAGGCTCCCCAGAGGTAAGGACAAGCTGTCCTCTGTGGGAGGCGTATCGTCATTGTCCTCCGTATCCCCCCAGCCACGCACTAGTGATGGGCCTGAGGTGTGTCGGGTGCCACCCCGCTGTGAACCTGCTTCATCCTAATCCTCCTCCACCTCCTCCTCATCCTCCTCGTCCTCCAGTAGTGGGCCCTGGCTGGCCACATTTGTACCTGGCCTCTGCTGTTGCAAAAAACCTCTCTCTGAGCCACTTCTAACAGACTGGCCTGAAAGTGCTAAAAATGACCCCTCATCCTCCTCCTCCTCCTCCTCCTGGGCCACCTCCTCTTCCATCATCGCCCTAAGCGTTTTCTCAAGGAGACATAGAAGTGATATTGTTACGCTGATAACGGTATCATCGCCACTGGCCATGTTGGTGGAGTATTTGAAACAGCGCAACAGGGCACACAGGTCTCGCATGGAGGCCCAATCATTGGTGGTGAAGTGGTGCTGTTCCGCAGTGCGACTGACGCGTGCGTGCTGCAACTGAAACTCCACTATGGCCTGCTGCTGCTCGCACAGTCTCTCCAGCATGTGCAAGGTGGAGTTCCACCTGGTGGGCATGTCGCATATGAGGCGGTGAGTGGGAAGGCCGAGTTCCGCTGTAGCGCAGACAGGCGAGCAGCGGCAGGATGTGAATGCCGGAAGCGCGCACAGACGGCCCGCACTTTATGCAGCAGCTCTGACATGTCGGGGTAGTTGTGAATGAACTTCTGCACCACCAAATTCAGTACATGCGCCAGGCAAGGGATGTGCGTCAAACCGGCTAGTCCCAGAGCTGCGACGAGATTTCGCCCATTGTCGCACACAACCAGGCCGGGCTTGAGGCCCACCGGCAGCAACCACTGGTCGGTCTGTTGTTCAATACCCCGCCACAACTCCTGCGCGGTGAGGGCCTGTCCCCCAAACATATGAGTTTCATAATGGCCTGCTGACGTTTACACCAGGCTGTGCTGAAGTTGGTGGTGAAGGTGTGTGGCTGACTGGATGAGCTGGTGGAAGCAGAGGAGGAGGAGGAGGAAGACGTGTAGGAGGAGGAGGCTACAGGAGGCAAAGAATGATGCCCTGCGATCCTTGGCGGCGGAAAGACGTGCGCCAAGGAACTCTCCGCCTGGGGCCCAGCCGCCACTACATTTACCCAGTGTGCACTTAGGGAGATATAGCGTCCCTGGCTGTGCTTACTGGTCCACGTATCTGTGGTTAGGTGGACCTTGCCACAGATGGATTTGCGCAGTGCACACTTGATTTTATCGGATACTTGGTTATGCAGGGAAGGCAAGGCTGTCTTGGAGAAGTAGTGGCGGCTGGGAAGAACATACTGTGGGACAGCCATGGACATCAGCTGTTTGAAGCTGTCTGTGTCCACCAGCCGGAATGACAGCATTTCAAAAGGCCAGTAGTTTAGAAATGGTGGCATTCAGGCCCAGGGCTCGAGGGTAGCTAAGTGGGAATTTACGCTTTCTCTCCAAGGTTTGTGAGATGGAGAGCTGAACGCTGCCGTGTGACATGGTGGAGATGCTTGGTGACGCAGGTGGTGGTGTCGGTGGCACATCCTCTGTTTGGTGGGCGGTAGGTGCCAAATTTCCTCCCGAGGCGGAGGAAGAGGCCGAGGCAGCAGCAGAAGAAGGAGCAGGGGGAGCCAGAGTGAGTTCCTTGCTTTTCAGGTGTTTACTCCACTGCAGTACATGCTTTGCATGTAGATGCCTGGTCATGCAGGTTGTGCTAAAGTTCAGAACGTTAATGCCTCGCTTCAGGCTCTGATGGCACAGCATGCAAACCACTCGGTCTTGTCGTCAGCACATTGTTTAAAGAAGTGCTATGCCAGGGAACTCCTTGAAGCTGCCTTTGGGGTGCTCGGTCCCTGGTGGCGGTGGCCAGTAGCAGGCGAACTCTCTTGGAGGCGGCTGTTCTGCTTTTGCCCCCTGCTCCCTCTTTGCTATGCTGTTGGCTAGGTCTCACCACTGCCTCTTCCTCTGAACTATGAAAGTCAGTGGCACGAACTTCATTCCATGTGGGGTCTAGGACCTCATCGTCCCCTGCATCGTCTTCCACACAGTCTTCTTCCCTGACCTCCTGTTCGGTCTGCACACTGCAGAAAGACGCAGCAGTTGGCACTTGTGTTTCTTCATCATCAGAGACGTGCGAACTGCGATGAGATGGTATTCCCATGTCCTCATCATCAGGAAACATCAGTGGTTGTGCATCAGTGCCTTCTATGTCTTCCACCACTGGGGAAGGGCTAGGTGGATTCCCTTGGGAAACCCTGCCAGCAGAGTCTTCAAACAGCATAAGAGACTGCTACATAACTTGAGGTTCAGACAGTTTCCCTGATATGCATGGGGGTGATGTGACAGACTGATGGGCTTGGTTTTCAGGCACCACCTGTGCGCTTTCTGCAGAAGACTGGGTGGGAGATAATGTTGTGAACGTGCTGGATCCACTGTCGGCCACCCAACTAACTAGTGCCTGTACCTGCTCAGGCCTTACCATCCTTAGAACGGCATTGGGCCCCACCAAATATCGCTGTAAATTCTGGTGGGTACTGGAACCTGAGGTAGTTGGTTCACTAGGACGTGTGGCTGTGGCAGAATGGCCACGCCCTCTCCCCAGCACCAGAGGGTACACTAACACCACCACGATCGTGTCCGCGTCCCTTACTAGATGTTTTCCTCATTGTTACCAGTAACCAAGCACCACAATAAGAAAAAGATATTTGGCCCAATGTATTGATTTCAAATTCAGGCTTTTTTTTTACAGGCAACTAACACTATCTGCCTATTTATTTATGTAGCGTATTACACTAATCAAGGCACAGCAGTAACCACTGATTTAGGGAATATCTCTTTTAAGGCTAGTATTTAGGCCCTGGATGAAAGGTATCCTTTTATGGACAGATTTAAACTAGGCCTGCAACAGCTGGAACACAAGATTCAGGGTATTGCTATTTTGGCAATTGAATTTCACCCCAGAACAAAATATATGATTTGCAGGAGACAATGAAACTTGGCCAGCCACAGTTGAAACCACTGATTTATGGTATTGCTATTTTGGCAATTGAATTTCACCACAGAACCAAATATATGTTTTGGCGGACACTATTATAGTTTGCCAGCCACAGCTGAAACCACTGATTTATGGTATTGCTATTTTGGCAATTGAATTTCACCCAAGAACAAAATATATGATTTGCAGGACTAAATGAAACTTGGCCAGCCACAGCTGAAACCACTGATTTATGGTATTGCTATTTTGGCAATTGAATTTCACCCCAGAACAAATTATATCCTTTGCAGGACACTATGAAACTTGGCCATCCACAGCTGAAACCACTGATTTATGGTATTGCTATTTTGGCAATTGAATTTCACCCCAGAACAAAATATATGTTTTGGCGGACACTATTATAGTTTGCCAGCCACAGCTGAAACCACTGATTTATGGTATTGTTATTTTGGCAATTTAATTTCACCCCAGAACAAAATATACCCTGTTACGGAAAGATTTAAACTAGGCCTGCAACAGCTGGAACACCAGATTCAGGGTATTGCTATTTTGGCAATTGAATTTCAGCCCAGAACAAAATATATCCTTTGCAGGACACTATGAAACTTGGCCAGCCACAGCTGAAACCATTGATTTATGGTATTGCTATTTTGGCAATTGAATTTCACCCCAGAACAAAATATATGTTTTGGCGGACACTATTATAGTTTGCCAGCCACAGCTGAAACCATTGATTTATGGTATTGCTATTTTGGCAATTGAATTTCACCACAGAACAAAATATATGTTTTGGCGGACACTATTATAGTTTGCCAGCAAGAGCTGAAACCACTGATTTATGGTATTGCTATTTTGGCAATTGAATTTCACCCCAGAACAAAATATACCCTGTTACGGACAGAATTAAACTAGGCCTGCAACAGCTGGAACACCAGATTCAGGGTATTGCTATTATGGCAATTGAATTTCTCCCCAGAACAAAATAAATCCTTTGCAGGACACTTTGAAACTTGGCCAGCCACAGCTGAAACCACTGATTTATGGTATTTCTATTTTGGCAATTGAATTTCACCCCAGAACAAAATATATGTTTTGGCGGACACTATTATAGTTTGCCAGACAGAGTTGAAACCACTGATCTATGGTATTGCTATTTTAGCAATTGAATTTCACCCCCAGAACAAAATATATCCTTTGCAGGACACTATGAAACTTGGCCAGCCACAGTTGATACCACTGATTTATGGTATTGCTATTTTTGTCAATTGAATTTCACCCCAGAACAAAATATATGTTTTGGCGGACACTATTATAGTTTGCCAGCCACAGCTGAAACCACTGATTTATGGTATTGCTATTTTGGCAATTGAATTTAACCCCAGAACAAAAATATACCTTGTTACGAACAGATTTAAACTAGACCTGCAACAGCTGGAACACCAGATTCAGGGTATTGCTATTTTGGCAATTGAATTTCACCCCAGAACAAAATATATCCTTTGCAGGACACTTTAAAACTTGGCCAGCCACAGCTGAAGCCACTGATTTATGGTATTGCTATTTTGGCAATTGAATTTCACCCCAGAACAAAATATATGTTTTGGCGGACACTATTATAGTTTGCCAGCCACAGCTGAAACCAATGATTTATGGTATTGCTATTTTGGCAATTGAATTTAACCCCAGAACAAAATTTATCCTTTACAGGACAATATGAAACTTGGCCAGCCACAGCTGATACCACTGATTTATGGTATTGCTATTTTGCCAATTGAATTTCACCCCAGAACAAAATATATGTTTTGGCGGACACTATTATAATTTGCCAGCCACAGTTGAAACCACTGATTTATGGTATTGCTATTTTGGCAATTGAATTTCACCCCAGAACAGAATATACCCTGTTACGGACATATTTAAACTAGGCCTGCAACAGCTGGAACACCAGATTCAGGGTATTGCTATTTTGGCAATTGAATTTCACCCCAGAACAAAATATACCCTGTTATGGACAGATTTAAACTAGGCTTGCAACAGCTGGAACACCAGATTCAGGGTATTGGTATTTTGGCAATTGAATATCACCCCAGAACAAAATATATGTTTTGGCGGACACTATTATAGTTTGCCAGCCAGAGCTGAAACCACTGATTTATGGTATTGCTATTTTGGCAATTGAATTTCACCCCAGACCCAAATATACCCTGTTACAGACGGAATTAAACTAGGCCTGCAACAGCTGGAACACCAGATTCAGGGTATTGCTATTTTGGCAATTGAATATCTCCCCAGAACAAAATATATCCTTTGCAGGACACTTTGAAACTTGGCCAGCCACAGCTGAAACCACTGATTTATGGTATTTCTATTTTGGCAATTGAATTTCACCCCAGAACAAAATATATGTTTTAGCTGACACTATTATAGTTTGCCAGACAGAGTTGAAACCACTGATCTATGGTATTGCTATTTTAGCAATTGAATTTCACCCCAGAACAAAATATATCATTTGCAGGACACTATGAAACTTGGCCAGCCACAGCTGATACCACTGATTTATGGTATTGCTATTTTGTCAATTGAATTTCACCAAAGAACAAAATATATGTTTTGGCGGACACTATTATAGTTTGCCAGCCACAGCTGAAACCACTGATTTATGGTATTGCTATTTTGGCAATTGAATTTAACCCCAGAACAAAATATTCCTTGTTACGGACAGATTTAAACTAGGCCTGCAACAGCTGGAACACCATGATTTATGGTATTGCTATTTTGGCAATTGAATTTCACCCCAGAAAAATATATCCTTTGCAGGACAATATGAAACTTGGCCAGCCACAGCTGAAACCACTGATTTATGGTATTGCTATTTTGGCAATTGAATTTCACCCCAGAACAAAATATATGTTTTGGCGGACACTATTATAGTTTGCCAGCCACAGCTGAAACCACTGATTTATGGTATTGCTATTTTGACAATTGAATTTCACCCCAGGACAAAATATATGCTGTTGCAGGACAATATAAATCTTGGCCTGCCACAGCTGATGACCACTAGATTCAGGGTATTGCTATTTTGGCAATTGAATTTCACCCCAGAACAAAATATATGTTTTGGCGGACACTATTATAATTTGCCAGCCACAGCTGAAACCACTGATTTATGGTATTGCTATTTTGGCAATTGAATTTCACCCCAGAACAGAATATACCCTGTTACAGACATATTTAAACTAGATCTGCAACAGCTGGAACACGAGATTCAGGGAATTGCTATTTTGGCAATTGAATTTCACCCCAGAACAAAATATACCCTGTTACGGACAGATTTAAACTAGGCTTGCAACAGCTGGAACACCAGATTCAGGGTATTGGTATTTTGGCAATTGAATTTCACCCCAGAACAAAATATATGTTTTGGCGGACACTATTATAGTTTGCCAGCCAGAGCTGAAACCGCTGATTTATGGTATTGCTATTTTGGCAATTGAATTTCACCCCAGAACAAAATATATGCTTTGCTGGACACTATGAAACTTGGCCAGCCACAGCTGAAACCACTGATTTATGGTATTGCTATTTTGGCAATTGAATTTCACCACAGAACAAAATATATCCTTTGCAGGACACTATGAAACTTGGCCAGCCACAGTTGAAACCACTGATTTATGGTATTGCTATTTTGGCAATTGAATTTCACCCCAGAACAAAATATACCCTGTTACGGACAGATTTAAACTAGGCCTGCAACAGCTGGAACACCTGATTCAGGGTATTGCTATGTTGGCAATTGAATTTCACCCCAGAACAAAATATATCCTTTGCAGGACACTTTGAAACTTGGCCAGCCACAGCTGAAACCACTGATTTATGGTATTGCTATTTTGGCAATTGAATTTCACCCCAGAACAAAATATATGTTTTGGCGGACACTATTATAGTTTGCCAGCCAGAGCTGAAAGCACTGATTTATGCTATTGCTATTTTGGCAATTGAATTTCACCACAGAACAAAATATCTCCTTTGCAGGACAATATGAAACTTGGCCAGCCACAGCTGATACCACTGATTTATGGTATTGCTATTTTGGCAATTGAATTTCACCCCAGAACAAAATATATGTTTTAGCGGACACTATTATAATTTGCCAGCCACAGTTGAAACCACTGATTTATGGTATTGCTATTTTGCAATTGAATTTCACCCCAGAACAGAATATACCCTGTTACAGACATATTTAAACTAGGCTTGCAACAGCTGGAACACCAGATTCAGGGTATTGCTATTTTGGCAATTGAATTTTACCCCAGAACAAAATATATCCTTTGCAGGACACTTTAAAACTTGGCCAGCCACAGCTGAAGCCACTGATTTATGGTATTGCTATTTTGGCAATTGAATTTCACCCCAGAACAAAATATATGTTTTGGCGGACACTATTATAGTTTGCCAGCCGCAGCTGAAACCAATGATTTATGGTATTGCTATTTTGGCAATTGAATTTAACCCCAGAACAAAATTTATCCTTTGCAGGACAATATGAAACTTGGCCAGCCACAGCTGATACCACTGATTTATGGTATTGCTATTTTGCCAATTGAATTTCACCACAGAACAAAATATCTCCTTTGCAGGACAATATGAAACTTGGCCAGCCACAGCTGATACCACTGATTTATGGTATTGCTATTTTGGCAATTGAATTTCACCCCAGAACAAAATATATGTTTTGGCGGACACTATTATAGTTTGCCAGCCACAGCTGAAACCAATGATTTATGGTATTGCTATTTTGGCAATTGAATTTAACCCCAGAACAAAATTTATCCTTTGCAGGACAATATGAAACTTGGCCAGCCACAGCTGATACCACTGATTTATGGTATTGCTATTTTGCCAATTGAATTTCACCCCAGAACAAAATATATGTTTTGGCGGACACTATTATAATTTGCCAGCCACAGTTGAAACCACTGATTTATGGTATTGCTATTTTGGCAATTGAATTTCACCCCAGAACAGAATATACCCTGTTACGGACATATTTAAACTAGGCCTGCAACAGCTGGAACACCAGATTCAGGGTATTGCTATTTTGGCAATTGAATTTCACCCCAGAACAAAATATACCCTGTTACGGACAGATTTAAACTAGGCTTGCAACAGCTGGAACACCAGATTCAGGGTATTGGTATTTTGGCAATTGAATATCACCCCAGAACAAAATATATGTTTTGGCGGACACTATTATAGTTTGCCAGCCAGAGCTGAAACCACTGATTTATGGTATTGCTATTTTGGCAATTGAATTTCACCCCAGACCCAAATATACCCTGTTACAGACGGAATTAAACTAGGCCTGCAACAGCTGGAACACCAGATTCAGGGTATTGCTATTTTGGCAATTGAATATCTCCCCAGAACAAATTATATATCCTTTGCAGGACACTTTGAAACTTGGCCAGCCACAGCTGAAACCACTGATTTATGGTATTTCTATTTTGGCAATTGAATTTCACCCCAGAACAAAATATATGTTTTGGCGGACACTATTATAGTTTGCCAGACAGAGTTGAAACCACTGATCTATGGTATTGCTATTTTAGCAATTGAATTTCACCCCAGAACAAAATATATCATTTGCAGGACACTATGAAACTTGGCCAGCCACAGCTGATACCACTGATTTATGGTATTGCTATTTTGTCAATTGAATTTCACCAAAGAACAAAATATATGTTTTGGTGGACACTATTATAGTTTGCCAGCCACAGCTGAAACCACTGATTTATGGTATTGCTATTTTGGCAATTGAATTTAACCCCAGAACAAAATATACCTTGTTACGGACAGATTTAAACTAGGCCTGCAACAGCTGGAACACCAGATTCAGGGTATTGCTATTTTGGCAATTGAATTTCACCCCAGAAAAAAATATATCCTTTGCAGGACACTTTAAAACTTGGCCAGCCACAGCTGAAACCACAGATTTATGGTATTGCTATTTTGGCAATTGAATTTAACCCCAGAACAAAATTTATCCTTTGCAGGACAATATGAAACTTGGCCAGCCACAGCTGATACCACTGATTTATGGTATTGCTATTTTGCCAATTGAATTTCACCACAGAACAAAATATATGTTTTGGCGGACACTATTATAATTTGCCAGCCACAGCTGAAACCACTGATTTATGGTATTGCTATTTTGGCAATTGAATTTCACCCCAGAACAGAATATACCCTGTTACAGACATATTTAAACTAGGCCTGCAACAGCTGGAACACGAGATTCAGGGAATTGCTATTTTGGCAATTGAATTTCACCCCAGAACAAAATATACCCTGTTACGGACAGATTTAAACTAGGCTTGCAACAGCTGGAACACCAGATTCAGGGTATTGGTATTTTGGCAATTGAATTTCACCCCAGAACAAAAAATATGTTTTGGTGGACACTATTATAGTTTGCCAGCCAGAGCTGAAACCGCTGATTTATGGTATTGCTATTTTGGCAATTGAATTTCACCCCAGAACAAAATATATCCTTTGCTGGACACTATGAAACTTGGCCAGCCACAGCTGAAACCACTGATTTATGGTATTGCTATTTTGGCAATTGAATTTCACCCCAGAACAAAATATACCCTGTTACGGACAGATTTAAACTAGGCCTGCAACAGCTGGAACACCTGATTCTAGGGTATTGCTATGTTGGCAATTGAATTTCACCCCAGAACAAAATATATCCTTTGCAGGACACTTTAAAACTTGGCCAGCCACAGCTGAAACCACTAGATTTATGGTATTGCTATTTTGGCAATTGAATTTCACCCCAGAACAAAATATATCTTTTGCAGGACACTATGAAAGCTTGGCCAGCCAGAGCTGATAGCACTGATTTATGGTATTGCTATTTTGGCAATTGAATTTCACCACAGAACAAAATATATGCTTTGCAGGACACTATGATAACTTGGCCAGCCACAGCTGAAACCACTGATTTATGATATTGCTATTTTGGCAATTGAATTTCACCCCAGAACAAAATATACTGTGTTAGCGGACACTATTATAAGTTAGGCCTGCCACAGCTGGAACCACTGATTTATGGTATTGCTATTTTGGCAATTGAATTTCACCCCAGAACAAAATATACCCTGTTACGGACAGATTTAAACTAGGCCTGCAACAGCTGGAACACCAGATTCAGGGTATTGCTATTTTGGCAATTGAATTTCACCCCAGAACAAAATATATGTTTTGGCGGACACTATTATAGTTTGCCAGCCAGAGCTGAAACCACTGATTTATGGTATTGCTATTTTGGCAATTGAATTTCACCCCAGAACAAAATATATCCTTTGCTGGACACTATGAAACTTGGCCAGCCACAGCTGAAACCACTGATTTATGGTATTGCTATTTTGGCAATTGAATTTCACCCCAGAACAAAATATACCCTGTTTTGACGGACAGTATTATAATCTAGGCCAGCAACAGCTGGAACACACTGATTCATGGTATTGCTATGTTGGCAATTGAATTTCACCCCAGAACAAAATATATCCTTTGCAGGACACTTTGAAACTTGGCCAGCCACAGCTGAAACCACTGATTTATGGTATTGCTATTTTGGCAATTGAATTTCACCCCAGAACAAAATATATGTTTTGGCGGACACTATTATAGTTTGCCAGCCAGAGCTGAAAGCACTGATTTATGCTATTGCTATTTTGGCAATTGAATTTCACAACAGAACAAAATATCTCCTTTGCAGGACAATATGAAACTTGGCCAGCTACAGCTGATACCACTGGATTTATGGTATTGCTATTTTGGCAATTGAATTTCACCCCAGAACAAAATATATGTTTTAGCGGACACTATTATAGTTTGCCAGCCACAGCTGAAACCACTGATTTATGGTATTGCTATTTTGGCAATTGAATTTCACCCCAGAACAAAATATACCCTGTTACGGACAGATTTAAACTAGGCCTGCAACAGCTGGAACACCAGATTCAGGGTATTGCTATTTTAACAATTGAATTTAACCAAGAACAAAATATATGTTTTAGCGGACACTATTATAGTTTGCCAGCCAGAGCTGAAACCACTGATTTATAGTATTGCTATTTTGGCAATTGAATTTCACCTCAGAACAAAATATATCCTTTGCAGGACACTTTAAAACTTGGCCAGCCACAGCTGAAACCATTGATTTATGGTATTGCTATTTTGGCACATTAATTTCACCCCAGAACAAAATATATGTTTTGGCAGGACACTATTATAGCTTGCCAGCCAGAGCTGAAACCACTGATTTATGGTATTGCTATTTTGGCAATTGTATTTCACCCCAGAACAAAATATATGTTTTGGCGGATACTTTTATAGTTTGCCAGCCAGAGCTGAAACCACTGATTTATGGTATTGCTATTTTGGCAATTGAGTTTCACCCCAGAACAAAATATATGTTTTGCAGGACACAATGAAACTTGGCCAGCCACAGCTGAAACCACTGATTTAAGGTATTGATATTTTGGCAATTGAATTTCTCCCCAGAACAAAATATATCCTTTGCAGGACACTATGAAACTTGGCCAGCCACAGCTGAAACCACTGATTTATGGTATTGCTAGTTTGTCAATTGAATTTCACCCCTGAACAAAATATATGTTTTGGCGGACACTATTATAGTTTGCCAGCCACAGCTGAAACCACTGATTTATGGTATTGCTATTTTGGCAATTGAATTTAACCCCAGAACAAAATATATCCTTTGCAGGACACTATGAAACTTGGCCAGCCACAGCTGAAACCACTGATTTATGGTATTGCTATTTTGGCAATTGAATTTCACCCCAGAACAAAATATATCCTTTGCAGGACACTATGAAACTTGGCCAGCCACAGCTGAAACCACTGATTTATGGTATTGCTATTTTGGCAATTGAATTTCACCCCAGAACAAAATATATGTTTTGGCGGTCACTATTATAGTTTGCCAGCCAGAGCTGAAACTACTGATTTATGGTATTGCTATTTTAGCAATTGAATTTCACCCCAGAACAAAATATATCCTTTGCAGGACACTATGAAACTTGGCCAGCCACAGCTGAAACCACTGATTTATGGTATTGCTAGTTTGTCAATTGAATTTCACCCCTGAACAAAATATATGTTTTGGCGGACACTATTATAGTTTGCCAGCCACAGCTGAAACCACTGATTTATGGTATTGCTATTTTGGCAATTGAATTTCACCCCAGAACAAAATATATGTTTTTGGCGGACACTATTATAGCTTTGCCAGCCGCAGCTGAAACCAATGATTTATGGTATTGCTATTTTGGCAATTGAATTTCACCCCAGA
>CM065590.1:319766486-319984814 GCA_033119425.1 Bufotes viridis
TTAGTAAAGCTTTTGATACTGTCCCACATAGAAGGCTTATCAATAAACTGAAGTCTCTGAGCTTGAACTCACATATTGTTGAATGGATTAGGCAGTGGCTGAAGGACAGAAAACAGAGGGTTGTAGTCAATGGAGTATATTCAGACCATGGTATTGTTACCAGTGGGGTACCTCAGGGATCTGTTCTGGGACCCATATTGTTTAATATCTTTATCAGAGAAATTGCAAAAGGCCTCAATGGTAAGGTGTGTCTTTTTGCTGATGACACAAAGATTTGTAACAGGGTTGATGTTCCTGGAGGGATACACCAAATGGAAAAGGATTTAGGAAAACTAGAGGAATGGTCAAAAATCTGGCAACTAAAATTTATTGTCGATAAGTGCAAGATAATGCACCTGGGGCGTAAAAACCCAAGAGCTGAATATAAAATCAGTGATACAGTACTAACCTCAGTATCTGAGGAAAGGGATTTAGGGGTCATTATATCAGACGACTTAAAGGTGGGCAGACAATGTCATAGAGCAGCAGGTAATGCCAGCAGAATGCTTGGGTGTATAGGGAGAGGCATTAACAGTAGAAAGAGGGAGGTGCTCGTGCCGCTCTACAGAGCACTAGTGAGACCTCATTCGGAGTATTGTGTGCAGTACTGGAGACCATATCTGCAGAAGGATATTGAAACTTTGGGGAGAGTTCAGAGAAGAGCTACTAAACTAGTACATGGATTGCAGGACAAAACTTACCAGGAAAGGTTAAAGGACCTTAACATGTATAGCTTGGAAGCAAGAAGAGACAGAGGGGATATGATAGAAACTTTTAAATACATAAAGGGAATCATCACGGTAAAAGAGGAAAGAATATTTAAAAGAAGAAAAACTGCTACAAGAGGACATAGTTTTAAATTAGAGGGGCAAAGGTTTAAAAGTAATATCAGGAAGAATTACTTTACTGAGAGAGTAGTGGACACATGGAATAGCCTTCCTGCAGAAGTGGTAGCTGCAAATACAGTGAAGGAGTTTAAGCATGCATGGGATAGGCATAAGGCCATCCTTTATATAAGATAGGGCCTGGGGCTATTCATAGTATTCAGCATATTGGGCAGACTAGATGGGCCAAATGGTTCTTATCTGCCGACACATTCTATGTTTCTATGTTTCTATGACATATTCTTTATACTGTCTTGGTTTTCAATGGCCTGCACATGGGCAACATAGATAAGTTGTGCTGTTCACACCACCATTTTTCAGCACAGATGATCAAAACTCAGAGTAGGTCCTATTATGTTCCATTTCTCATGGAACATGGATATGAAGACCACTGGAGATGCAGACATATGGACTACTCTGCCACATTCTGTGTCTGTGCAACGCAGGCAGCTTTACATGTTTCTGTTATTGACAGCATCAAGCACGTTACACATTGGTGATGTACTAAGTATGTGGGATTCTTTGTTTATTTTTATCTCTGTTCGCATTCCTAAATTCTGGGTCATTTTATCCCTTAAATTTGCTGTATGGCATTTAATAGATGTCCCATAGAAAAATGTGTGGAAACTGCTTCTTTGAAACACAAAAACAACTTTAAATGATAAATGACCTCCTTGCTTTGTATTCTTTACCCCTAACTTAAATATCTGAGATGTCGCAACACAGTGGGGGAAATTTATCATTTACCGTAATGTCTTTTTGTGCCTGCACTGAATTTATGAACTGGTGCACCTTAAAGGGGTTGTGGAGAATCATGTAGAGAATGTTAAGACAAGGCACTTAACATTGTGATTGTCCATAATGCCTCTTCTGCTGGCGTGATTCATTTTTCCATCATATTATACACATTTTTAAGCAATGTAGAACTATAGAAATTGAAAACTGTACAAATGTCAATAAAAAGCATTTAAACTATTTTTACTTTCTGCATTATTTTACAGTTGAACTTTACTCCAATATATGAACACAGGAAGGTGATGAGGCAAAATATTCTACATATATTTTTGGTCAATTACTTAATTAAATTAAAAACATGTGTCTCAGTTGCTGTCAGTTGTACGTGTTCATTTTATTTTACTTCATTACTAATAAATAAAAAACATTACCTGCACAAATGTCTATATTTTTTGTCTGGGGGGGGGGGGGGGTTATACGTATAAATGTTTCATTAAAAAGTGACTAAACCCTGAAAAAAAGGAGAAAAAAAAAGCATAAACTGCTAAGTAAAGTTTGTATTTAGCTCTTTCTGCATGGACATCTGCAAGCTACTACAGAAAGCAGTTTTATCAAATTTCCTGCTGTCAGGGAAGTGCCTCATGCACACGACCGTTTTTTTTGCGGGTGTACATGCCGTTTTTATGAGTTCCGTATACGGTCCGTATACGGAACCAATCATTTCAATGGGTCCGCAAAAAAAACCGAAGTATCTCCGTATGCCTTCCGTTTCCGTATTTCAGTTTTTCCGTTCCGTGCAAAGATAGAACATGTCTTATTATTGCCCGCAGATCACGGTCCGAGGCTCCATTCAAGTCAATGGGACCGCCAAAAAAACAGAACGCATACGGAAATGCATCCGTATGTCTTACGTATCCGTTCCGTTTTTGCGGAACCATCTATTGAAAATTTTAAGCCCAGCCCAATTTTTTCAATGTAATTACTGTATACTGTATATGCCATACGGAAAAACGGAACGGAAAAACGGAACGGAAACGGAAACACAAAGGAAACACAACGGATAACAAAAACGGAACAACAGATCCGTAAAAAACGGACCGCAAAACCATAAGGTCTTGTGCAATAAGCCTAACCCCTCCATTAGTGTTCAGCAAACTTGTGTTTTCAAGTTTAGCGTAAAAGTTTCGGGTTATCCAAGAATTCTGTGCAGGTATACTATACAATACCAATGCACTGACACTACAGAAAGTGCTACCAAGCTTTCTCAGGTTTAGGCCCCTTGCACATGACAGTATTTTGCGGACCGTATACTGGCAGTTTTTTCAGTTCAGTATACTGACAATATACTGAACAATTCACTTCAATAGGACTGCAAAAAATACTGAAGTGTCTCCGTATGCCTTCCATTTCCGTTTTTCTGTTTTTCTGTTCCGTTTATATATAGACCATGTCCTATTCTTTATTTAAAAATTTACTTTTATTAACTCTCTTAAAAAATATGCCCCACACTGTAATAGAAGAATATATAAATAAGACACTAATGCATCTGGGTTGTTGTCCTCAGGCCAACTACTTAACACACACTTATATCACAGTGGTTAAATAAATGGGTGCGCGGCGGCACTCAGTAAACACCAGTGTCCTACCACACTGTAGTCCTGGTCTCTGATGCCAGTGAAGTCAGCGATCAACCTTCAATATTCAGCTTGAAGAGAAACGAGATGGAAAGGGAACAGACGAGGGTCTACCTTTGCCCTACAATAGTCAGTGGTCCTACATTGGCCCTAACCACTAGAAATAGGGGTAGCAGCCTGACCACAGGGCACTCGTCCTTAAAAGGGCGACCCCGTCTGGAACCTTTCCATTTTCTACTTGAGCCTAGTACAGCCCTACACTGTTTAATGTTCCCTACTGTACTGTTTCACCAAGGCCTGCTGTAGAAACCGACCTGCTGAGCCACAGTCTAGTAAGGCATGAATGGTAAACTGCTTACAACTGAAAGACAAAAATATTTGCAAAGTTAACTTTGGAGAGAGCTGGTCTCCATCAGCGTAATGGATTCAGTTATGGCTTTCCGTTATAACATTGTTAATGGAAAATAACGGAATCAATAAGATGGAAATCAAAATGGAAGCCTTTGAGAGTAGTGTTGAGCGAACAGTTCGAGCATAGTTCGGGTTCGTACCGAATTTTGGGGTGTCCGGGACACGGACCCGAACCCGGACATTTTCAAAAAATTCGTGTTCGGGTTCGTTGTTCGGCGATTTCTTCCCGCTTTCTGAAGGGCTGCACAGCAGCCAATCAGCTAGAGTTTTACTTCTTGCCCTAAGAGCCCATCACAGCCATGCCTACTAATGGCATGGCTGTGATTGGCCAAGTGCAGCATGTGACCCAGCCTCTATTTAAGCTGGAGTCACGTAGCGCCGCACGTCACACTGCTCTGATTAGTGTAGGGAGAGAATGCAGCTTCTGTGAGGGCGAGATTAGGCAGGGAAAAGTCAGCAACAGCACCTAATGAACGGATCGATCTACAGCTGTGAATGATTGTACTTCTGCTAGTTACTTGCTCACTAGTTTTTAGGCTGCACAGAGCGATTTTCTGTCACTTATTTTCTGGGGTGATCGGCGGCCATTTTGTGACTTGTGGTGCACCAGAACAAGCTGCCACCAAGTCCATCAATCCATCAATGCTAGTTTTTTTTTTGCTATATCCTACATCAGGGGCTAGGTTGTGCTAATTGTCACCCTTAGAAACTCAGGATAGCAATTTCTACATTTTATTAAGGGGTTAAATACAATTGCCCAAATATCAATCCCCTAAATCTGGTGTTCCAGCTTTGGCTAGCCAAGTATAATACTGTCTGCTGTCTGGCAAAGGATAGATTATTTTCTGTGGTGAAATTCAATTGCCAAAATAGCAATACCATAAATCAGTGGTTTCAGCTGTGGATGGCAAAGTATAATAGTGTCCGCTAAAACATATATTTTGTTCTGGGGTGAAATTAAATTGCCAAAATGGCAATACCCTGAATCTGGTGTCCCAGCTGTTGCAGGCCAAGATTCATAGTGTCCGCCAAAACATATATTTTGTTCTGGGGTGAAATTCAATTGCCAAAATAGCAATACCATAAATCTGTGGTTTCAGCTGTGGCTGGCAAAGTATAATAGTGTCCGCCAAAACATACATTTTGTTCTGGGGTGAACTTCAATTGCCAAAATTGCAATACCCTGAATCTGGTGTCCCAGCTGTTGCAGGCCAAGATTTATAGTGTCAGCCAAAACATATATTTTGTTCTGGGGTGAAATTAAATTGCCAAAATAGCAATACCCTGAATCTGGTGTCCCAGCTGTTGCAGGCCAAGATTCATAGTGTCCGCCAAAACATATATTTTGTTCTGGGGTGAAATTCAATTGCCAAAATAGCAATATTCTGAATCTGGTGTCCCAGCTGTTGCAGGCCAAGATTCATAGTGTCCGCCAAAACATATATTTTGTTCTGGAGCGAAATTCAATTGCCAAAATAGCAATACCATAAATCAGTGGTTTCAGCTTTGGCTGGCAAAGTATAATAGTGTACGCCAAAACATATATTTTTTTCTGGGGTGAAATTCAATTGCCAAAATAGCAATACCCTGAATCTGGTGTCCCAGCTGTTGCAGGCCAAGATTCATAGTGTCCGCAAAAACATATATTTTGTTCTGGGGTGAAATTCAATTGCCAAAATAGCAATACCCTGAATCTGGTGTCCCAGCTGTTTCAGGCCAAGATTCATAGTGTCTGCCAAAACATATATTTTGTTCTGGGGTGAAATTCAATTGCCAAAATAGCAATACCCTAAATCAGTAGTTTCAGCTGTGGCTGGCAAAGTATAATATTGTCCGCCAAAACATATGTTTTGTTCTAGGGTTAAATTCAATTGCCAAAATAGCAATACCCTGAATCTGGTGTCCGAGCTGTTGCAGGCCAAGATTCATAGTGGCCGCCAAAACATATATTTTGTTCTGAGGTGAAATTCAATTGCCAAAATAGCAATACCATAAATCAGTGGTTTCAGCTGTGGCTGGCAAAATATTATAGCGTCCGCCAAAACTTATATTTTGTTCTGGGGTGAAATTCAATTGCCAAAATAGCAATACCATAAATCAGTGGATTCAGCTGTGGCTGGCCAAGTTTCATAGTGTCCTACAAATTATATATTTTTTTCTGGGGTGAAATTCAATTGCCAAAATAGCAATACCATAAATCAGTGGTTTCAGCTGTGGCTGGCAAAGTATTATAGTGTCCGACAAAACATATATTTTTTTCTGGGGTGGAATTCAATTGCCAAAATAGCAATACCCTGAATCTGGTGTCCCAGCTGTTGCAGACCAAGATTCATAGTGTCCGCCAAAACATATGATTTGTTCTGGGGTGAAATTCAATTGCCAAAATAGCAATACCCTGAATCTGGTGTCCCAGCTGTTGCAGGCCAAGTTTCATAATGTCCGCCAAAACATATATTTTGTTCTGGGGTTAAATTCAATTGCCAAAATAGCAATACCCTGAATCTGGTGTTCGAGCTGTTGCAGGCCAATTGTAAATCTGTCCATAAATATATACCTTTCATTCAGGGCCTAAATACTAGCCCTAAAAGAGATATTCCCCTAAATCAATGGTTACTGCTGTGTCTGGATTAGCGTAATACGCTACATAAATAAATAGGCAGAAAGTGTTAGGTGCCTGTAAAAAAAGGCCTGAATTTGAAATCAATACATTGGGCCAAATATTTTTTTTCTTATTGTACGGTAACAATGAGAAAAACATCTAGTATGGGACGCGGACGCGGTCGTGGTGGTGTTAGTGTACCCTCTGGTGCTGGGAGAGGACGTGGCCATTCTGCCACAGCCACACGTCCTAGTGAACCAACTACCTCATGTTCCAGTACCCGCCAGAATTTACAGCGATATTTGGTGGGGCCCAATGCCGTTCTAAGGATGGTAAGGCCTGAGCAGGTACAGGCGCTAGTCAATTGGGTGGCCGACAGTGGATCCAGCATGTTCACAACATTATCTCCCACCCAGTCTTCTGCAGAAAGTGCACAGGTGGCACCTGAAAACCAAGCCCATCAGTCTGTCACATCACCCCCATGCATATCAGGGAAACTGTCTGAGCCTCAAGTTATGCAGTAGTCTCTTATGCTGTTTGAAGACTCTGCTGGCAGGGTTTCCCAAGGGAATCCACCTAGCCCTTCCCCAGTGGTGGAAGACATAGAATGCACTGATGCACAATCACTGATGTTTCCTGATGATGAGGACATGGGAATACCACCTCATCGGAGTCCGCACGTCTCTGATGATGACGAAACACAGTTGCCAACTGCTGAGTCTTTCTGCATTGTGCAGACCGAATAGGAGGTCAGGTAGGAAGACTGTGTGGAAGACGATGCAGGGGACGATAAGGGCCTAGACCCCACATGGAATGAAGGTTGTGCCACTGACTTTCATAGTTCAGAGGAAGAGGCAGTGGTGAGACCGAGCCAACAGCGTAGCAAAAGAGAGAGCAGGGGGCAAAAGCAGAACAGCCGCCTCCAAGAGAGTTCACCTGCTACTGGCCACCGCCACCAGGGACCGAGCACCCCAAAGGCAGCTTCAAGGACTTCCCTGGCATGGCACTTCTTTAAACAATGTGCTGACGACAAGACCCGAGTGGTTTGCACGCTGTGCCATCAGAGCCTGAAGCGAGGCATTAACGTTCTGAACCTTAGCACAACCTGCATGACCAGGCATCTACATGCAAAGCATGAACTGCAGTGGAGTAAACACCTTAAAAGCAAGTAACTCACTCTGGCTCCCCCTGCTCACTCTTCTGCTGCTGCCTCGGCCTCTTCCTCCGCCTCGGGAGAAATGTTGGCACCTGCCGCCCACCAAACAGAGGATGTGCCACCGACAACACCACCTGCGTCACCAAGCATCTCCACCATGTCACACGACAGCGTTCAGCTCTCCATCTCACAAACCTTGGATAGAAAGCGTAAATTCCCACCTAGCCACCCTCGAGCCCTGGACCTGAATGCCAGCATTTCTAAACTACTGGCCTTTGAAATGCTGTCATTCAGGCTGGTGGACACAGACAGCTTCAAACAGCTGATGTCCATGGCTGTCCCACAGTATGTTGTTCCCAGCCACCACTACTTCTCCAAGACAGCCATGCCTTCCCTGCACAACCAAGTATCCGATAAAATCAAGTGTGCACTGCACAACGCCATCTGTGGCAAGGTCCACCTAACCACACATACGTGGACCAGTAAGCATGGCCAGGGACGCTATATCTCCCAAACTGCACACTGAGTAAATGTAGTGGCGGCTGGGCCCAGGCGGAGAGTTCCTTGGCGCACGTCCTTCCGCCGCCAAGGATCGCAGGGCATCATTCTTTGCTTCCTGTAGCCTCCTCCTCCTACTCGGCTTCCTCCTCCTCTGCTTCCACCAGCTCATCCAGTCAGCAACACACCTTCACCACCAACTTGAGCACAGCCCTGGGTAAACGTCAGCAGGCCATTCTGAAGCTCATATATTTGGGGGATAGGCCCCACACCGCGCAGGAGTTGTGGCGGGGTATTGAACAACAGACCGACGAGTGGTTTCTGCCGGTGGGCCTCAATAATTTCGCCGATAATGGGCGAAATCTTGTCGCAGCTCTGGGACTAGCCGGTTTGACGCACATCCCTTGCCTGGCGCATGTGCTTAATTTGGTGGTGCAGAAGTTCATTCACAACTACCTCGACATGTCAGAGCTGCTGCATAAAGTGAGGGCCGTCTGTGCGCGCTTCCGGCATTCACATCCTGCCGCTGGTCGCCTGTCTGCGCTACAGCGGAACTTCGGCCTTCCCGCTCACTGCCTAATATGCGACGTACCAACCAGGTGGAACTCCACCTTGCACATGCTGGAGAGACTGTGCGAGCAGCAGCAGGCCATAGTGGAGTTTCAGCTGCAGCACGCACGCGTCAGTCGCACTGCGGAACAGCACCACTTCTTCACCAATGATTGGGCCTCCATGCGAGACCTGTGTGCCCTGTTGCGCTGTTTCGAGTACTCCACCAACATGGCCAGTGGCGATGACACTGTTATCAGCATTACAATACCACTTCTATGTCTCCTTGCGAAAAAGCTTAGGGCGATAATGGAAAGGAGGTGGCCCAGGAGGAAGAGGAGGATGAGGGATCATTTTTAGCACTTTCAGGCCAGTCTGTTAGAAGTGGCTCAGAGGGAGGTTTTTTGCAACAGCAGAGGCCAGGTACAAATGTGGCCAGCCAGGGCCCACTACTGGAGGATGAGGAGGATGAGGAGGATGTGGAGGAGGATGAGGATGAAGCAGCTTCACAGCGGGGTGGCACCCGACACAGCTCAGGCCCATCACTGGTGCGTGGCTGGGGGGATACGGGGGAGGATGACGATACGCCTCCCACAGAGGACAGCTTGTCCTTACCTCTGGGGAGCCTGGCACACATGAGCATACTCATGCACATGCCTGCGCAACGACAGCAGAGTTGCCCACATTTTAACGTGTGCGGACTACTGGGTTGCCACCCTGCTGGATACCCAGTACAAAGACAATGTGCCCACCTTACTTCCTGCACTGGAGCGTGATATGAAGATGCGCGAGTACAAGCGCACGCAGGTAGACGCGCTCCTGAGAGCATTCCCAAGTGTCACAGGGGAACAGGTGGAAGCCCAAGGCGAAGGCAGAGGAGGAGCAAGAGGTCGCCAACGCAGCTGTGTCATGGCCAGCTTCTCTGAGGGCAGTGTTAGCATGGCAGAAATGTGGAAAAGTTTTGTCTCCACGCCACAGCTAACTGCACCACCACCTGATACGGAACGTGTTAGCATGAGGCAGCATTTCACTAACATGGTTGAACAGTACGTCTGCACACCCCTCCACGTACTGACTGATGGTTCGACCCCATTCAACTTCTGGGTCTCCAAATTGGCCACGTGGCCAGAGTTAGCATTTTATGCCTTGGAGGTGCTGGCCTGCCCGGCGGCCAGCGTTTTGTCTGAACGTGTATTCAGCACGGCAGGGGGAGTCATTACTGACAAACGCAGCCGCCAGTCCACAGCCAACGTGGACAAGCTGACGTTCATAAAAATGAAACAGGCATGGATCCCACAGGACCTGTCCCTCCCTTATGCAGAATAGACATTTATAACTGCCTCCCCCTCAACCATGAATTCTTGTACTCCGGGACACTTCTTTATTGAATCCTCATTTTTTAAACTTTACCATGATCTTGCGGTTCAACCCAAAGTTGAATGAATCTCTCCTCTCTCTGGGTGGTGGGGCCGAAATAACTGAAAGTGGCCTTCTCCTGTGGTGGTTGATATGACGCATGATTCCTTGCTGTGGGACCTCTCTCCTCTGTCTGGGTGCTGGGTCCGAAATAACTGAAAGTGGCCTTCTCCAGTGGTGGGTGATATGACGCATGATTCCTTGCTGTGGGACCTCTCTCCTCTGTCTGGGTGCTGGGGCCGAAATAACTGAAAGTGGCCTTCTCCAGTGGAGGGTGATATGACGCATGATTCCTTGCTGTGGGACCTGTATCCTCGGTCTGGGTGCTGGTTCGTAATAACTGAAGGTGGCCTTCTCCAGTGGTGGGTGAAATGACGCATGATTCCTTGCTGTGGGACCTCTCTCCTCTCTCTGGGTGCTGGGGCCTAAAACACTCAAAGTGACCTTCTCCAGTGGTGGGTGATATGACGCCTTATTCCTTGCTGTGGGACCTCTCTCCTCTGTCTGGGTACTGGGGCCTAAATAACTGAAAGTGGCCTTCTCCAGTGGTGGGTGATATGACGCCTTATTCCTTGCTGTGAGACCTCTCTCCTCTGTCTGGTTGCTGGGGCCTAAAAAACTGAATGTGGCCTTCTCCAGTGGTGGGTGAGATGACACCTTATTCTTTGCTGTGGGACCTCTCTCCTCTGTCTGGGTGCTGGGGCCTAAATAACTGAAAGTGGTCTTCTCCAGTGGTGGATGATATGACGCATGATTCCTTGCTGTGGGATCTCTCTCCTCTGTCTGGGTGCTGGGGCCGAAATAACTGAAAGTGGCCTTCTCCAGTGTTGGGTGATATGACGCATGATTCCTTGCAGTGGGACCTCTCTTCAATTGATATTGGTTAAAAAAAAATTATTTTATTTTATTTTAATTAATTTCCCTTTCCACATTTGTTTGCAGGGGATTTGCCTACATTTTGCTGCCTTTGGCAGCCCTCTAGCCCGTTCCTGGACTATTTTACAGCCTTTTTAGTGCCTAAAAGTTCGGGTCCCCATTGACTTCAATGGGGTTCGGGATAAAGTTCGGGTCGAGTTCGGATCCCGAACCCCAACATTTTCGGGAAGTTCGGCCGAGCTTCCCGATCCCGAACTTCCAGGTGTTCGCTCTTCTCTATTTGAGAGGCATTCCGTTTTGAGCTTTAATAATACAAGTCTATGGGCAGCAGAACAGATCCGCCCGTTTCTGTTATGCAGGACTGTACACCTGCATAATGGAAAACAGGACAGATCTGTTCTGCTGCCAATAGACTTGTATTATGAAAGATCAAAACGGAATGAATCTCAAAGTCTTCCATTTTGATTTCCAAGTCGATGGGCAGCAGAACAGATCCGTCCTGGTTTCCATTATGCAGGTGTACAGTCCTGCATAACAGAAACGGGACGGATCCGTGATGCTGCCCATAGACTTGTATTATGATGAAGTGCAAAACGGAAGCCTTTAAAAGGCATTCCTTTTTCATTCCATCATAATAGAAATCTATGGGGGCTCATAAAGAATCCGTTCCGTTTCCTTTATGCAGAACGGAAAAAAAAGTCTTGTCTACAGGAATTTGCTTTCCGCCTTGCATAACGGGAACCAGACGGATCCGTTATGATTCCCATAGACTTCTTCTATGACGGATTAAAGCGGAATGCCTCTTACGACTTAAGTCGTATGGATTCCGTTATTTTGAATTATAACCATGTTGATTGAGCACCAAAGTGCACCTGAGTATAATGGAAGTCAATGAGAGAACCCGAACATTAAACCAGGCACCCCCTGCTCTGAAGACGAAAAGGTCAGAAATTAGCGGAAACACCACCGAAATGCTTCGGGAACAGCATGGGGAGGATGTCTGGATGCATCTTAGACTCCCAGGTCGCTGCTGGGAACGATGTTGTCCGAGTAGTGCGCCACTTTTACAGACTGACAATAATACGCACAAAACCAAATATAAAATCGATTTTAGAGGAAAAATTGTTAGGAACATTTTTTCCTGTATATTTACTTGTATACAACAGGCAAGTGCTGCCAAAAATTACAAGCAAGAGGCACAACAATACAACCTGTATATCATATAAAGGAGGGCCTCATTCACATTGTGGTACAATAGTTCATGTGATGAGACTCCTAAACTTATAAAGCCTATGCACTAAGTGAAAAGGCTGCCAAAAATTACAAGGAACCGGCACTCCAATACACCCTGTGTTACACATAAAGGAGGGCATCATACACACCCTTGAAAAATTGATGGCCTGCTGGTGACCCTCAAAAACATTTTGAGCAAGGGCCTGCTGAGCTGACCATTTAAAAAATTAGGGGTCAGGTGCCTGCTGGTGATCTGACCATAGAAAACATTATGGACGAGGGCCTGCTGCTTTGGTGTCTAGATAACGTCGGGCCTATCCATTCAGATGTCTGCTCTATCAACTTTCGATTCCACTTTCTGCGCCTACCATGGTGACCACGGGTAACGGGGAATCAGGGTTAGATTCCGGAGAAGTAGTCTGAAAAACAGCTACCACATCCAAGGAAGGCAGCAAGCTCGCAAATTACCCACTCCCGACTCGGGGAGGTTGCGATGAAAAATAGCAATACAGGACTGTAATTGGAATGAGTAAACTTTAAATATTTTAACTAAGATTTATTGGAGGGCAAGTCTGGTGCCAGCAGTCGACTCGCTCCCAGCCTCCACCATGTTCACCCAGTGTGCCATCAGAGATAGGATTGTATGGAGCTTACTCTTGGATAGTGAGACTAGTGAGACTAGACTTGTAGGTGAGGGCCTGCAGGTGAGTTGATCCTGTAAAATATTGTAGGTGAGAGTTTGCTGGTGAGCTGACCCTCTTAAAAACTTTATATGCGAGGGCCTGCAGGTGAGCTGACCCTCTAAAAAAAGTTATATACGAGGGCCTGCTGGTGAGCTGACCTTTTAAAACATTATATGCAAGAGCATTATCTGCGACGAATAAGCATGTTGATATAATGGAAGAGGAGGAGGAGGATGAGAAAAGGAAGATTCAACAATATACCCTTTTTTGTGGTGGAAGGGTTAAATGGGAATACAGTATATTCAGTACATTATAAACAACACATTTAAAGTGCTATTATGTTCATCAGCTTTCCGGTGGTGGAGTCCAGAAGTCAGGGGCAATCCATGCCTTGTTCATTTTTATAATAGTCAACCTGTCAGCATTTTCAGTTGACAGGCGGATATGACGTATATCAGTTATAATGGAACCAGCAGCACTAAATACCCGCTCAGACAAAACGCTGGCGGCAGGGCAGGCCATTACCTCCAAGGCGTAGAGTGCCAGTTTGTTCCACGTGTCCAGCTTGGACACCTAGTAGTGGGTAAGGCAATGAGGGATCATTGAAGACGCTGACATAGTCTGCTATGTACTCCTTCACTATCTTCCAAACATTTTCCCTCCTTGTGACAGTAGGCCGCGCATCAGGTTGAGGGTGCTGGCGAGGTGTCATGAAACTGTCCCAGGCTTTGGAGAGTGTTGCCCCGCCTCTTTTGTAACTGCTGTGTGTTCCCCTTGTCTCTCCTCCTTGGTTGCCCAAGGAACTACAGACTCTGCCACCAGCATTGTCAGATGGAAAATTTTGGAGCAATTTTTCAACAAGGACCTTCTGATATTGCACCGTTTTGCTCGTTATCTTCACCAGAGGAATGAGAGATGAGAAGTTCTCTTTGTAGCGGGGGTCGAGAAGGGTGAACAACCAGTAATTCGAGTTGTCTAAAATGCGTATAACGTGCGGGTCGCGGGAAACACTGCCTAACATGAAGTCAGCCATGTGTGCCAGAGTACCAACAGGCAAGAGTTTGCTGTCGTCATCAGGAGGATGACTCATTCTCCTCGTCCTCTTCTGCCCACCCTAGCTGAACAGATGGAATTAAACTTCCATTGGTACTACCCTCTGTAGCGGAGACAACCAACTCCTGCTCATCCTCCTCCTCTTCATCATCCAATTGGTGCTGAGAAGTCAAACTGAGGGTTGTCTGGCTCTCACCCTGTGTAATGTCTTCCCCCATTTCCACTTCTTCCACATGCGAAGCGTTGTCCTTAATTGTGAGCAGCGAGCGTTTGAGTAGACACAGAAGTGGGATGGTTACGCTAATAATAGCGTTATCGCCGTTCACCATCTGTGTTGATTCCTCAGTTTCTTAAAACCTCACAGAGGTCAGACATCCATGCCCATTCCTCGCTTGTGAATAGTGGAAGCCGACTGTAAAGGCGATGACCATGTTACAGCTCAGTTTGGTCTCTTATCCCCAGCCACAGATCTGCGGCGGTGTGCTGTTTGTCCCCTAAGCATATCAGCTTCAGCAGGGCCTGTTGCCGCTTCCCCACTAGAGATGGCCCGAACTATCCGCCGGCGAACAGTTCCCGGCGAACATAGCTTGGTCGCGTTTGCCTCTGCCGGGCGAACATATGCGATGTTCGGTCCGCCCCCTATACATCATCATTGAGCAAACTTTGACCCTGTACCTCACAGTCAGCAGACACATTCCAGCCAATCAGCAGCATACCCTCCCTCCCAGACCCTCCCACCTCCTGCACAGCATCCATTTTAGATTCATTCTGAAGCTGCAGTCTTAGTGAGAGGAAGGAGAGTGTAGTAGCTGCTGATTTAATTGGGAAATTGATAGCTAGGCTAGTGAATTCAGTGTCCACTCCAGTCCTGAAAGACTCATCTGATCTCTGCTGTAAGGACAGCGTCCTGACAGCACCCCAAAAAGCCCTTTTTAGGGCTGCAACATTAGTCTGCTTTTTTTTTCCTTTATATACATATTGCAGTTGCCTGGCCTGCCTGTGTGTGAGGAGCTGCAGGCCCACAGACTGTAGTGTGCCCACTGCCAGTGCCCACCCCTGTCATTCCGTGTGGCACAGGACTTTGCTTAAAAAAGGCACTTAATTTTTACACTTTAATCTAAGGTTAGTTGCCTGCCAGTGTGTGTCAGGCTGACTTCCACTGACTGTAGTGTGCCCACTGCCAGTGCCCACCACTCATACCGGCTGGCACAGGACTTTGCATAAAAAGGCATTTAATTTTTACACTTTAGTGTAATTTCAGCTGCTTGCCTGCTGCTAGTGTGTGTCAGGCCGACTTCAACTGACTGTAGTGTGCCCACTGCCAGTGCCCACCCCTGTCATCCCGTGTGGCACAGGACTTTGCTTAAAAAAAGGCACTTAATTTTTACACTTTAATCTAAGGTTAGTTGCCTGCCAGTGTGTGTCAGGCTGACTTCCACTGACTGTAGTGTGCCCACTGCCAGTGTCCACCACTCATACCGGCTGGCACAGGACTTTGCATAAAAAGGCATTTAATTTTTACACTTTAGTGTAATTTCAGCTGCTTGCCTGCTGCTAGTGTGTGTCAGGCCGACTTCAACTGACTGTAGTGTGCCCACTGCCAGTGCCCACCCCTGTCATCCCGTGTGGCAGAGGACTTTGCTTAAAAAAAGGCACTTAATTTTTACACTTTAATCTAAGGTTAGTTGCCTGCCAGTGTGTGTCAGGCTGACTTCCACTGACTGTAGTGTGCCCACTGCCAGTGTCCACCACTCATACCGGCTGGCACAGGACTTTGCATAAAAAAGGCATTTAATTTTTACACTTTAGTATAATTTCAGCTGCTTGCCTGCTGCTAGTGTGTGTCAGGCCGACTTCAACTGACTGTAGTGTGCCCACTGCCAGTGCCCACCACTCATACCGGCTGGCACAGGACTTTGCATAAAAAGGCATTTAATTTTTACACTTTAGTATAATTTCAGCTGCTTGCCTGCTGCTAGTGTGTGTCAGGCCGACTTCAACTGACTGTAGTGTGCCCACTGCCAGTGCCCACCCCTGTCATCCCGTGTGGCATAGGACTTTGCTTAAAAAAAAGGCACTTAATTTTTACACTTTAATCTAAGGTTAGTTGCCTGCCAGTGTGTGTCAGGCTGACTTCCACTGACTGTAGTGTGCCCACTGCCAGTGTCCACCACTCATACCGGCTGGCACAGGACTTTGCATAAAAAGGCATTTAATTTTTACACTTTAGTGTAATTTCAGCTGCTTGCCTGCTGCTAGTGTGTGTCAGGCCGACTTCCACTGACTGTAGTGTGCCCACTGCCAGTGTCCACCACTCATACCGGCTGGCACAGGACTTTGCATAAAAAAGGCATTTAATTTTTACACTTTAGTGTAATTTCAGCTGCTCACCTGCTGCTAGTGTGTGTCAGGCCGACTTCAACTGACTGTAGTGTGCCCACTGCCAGTGCCCACCCCTGTCATCCCCTGTGGCACAGTACTTTGCATCAAAAAAAGGCATTTAATTTTTACACTTTAGTGTAATTTCAGTTGCTTGCCTGCTTCTAGTGTGTGTCAGGCTGACTTCCACTGACTGTAGTGTGCCCACTGCCAGTGCCAACCACTGATACCGGGTGGCACAGTAGCTTGCCGATAAATAAGGCATTTCATTTTTAGACAGTAGTCTAAATTCAGTTGCTTGCCTGCTGCCAGTGTGTGTCAGGCCCTCTTCCTCTGACTGTAGTGTGCCCACTGCCAGTGCCAACCACTGATACCGGGTGGCACAGTAGCTTGCCGATAAATTAGGCATTTAATTTTTAGACAGTAGTCTAAATTCAGTTGCTTGCCTGCTGCCAGTGTGTGTCAGGCCCGCTTCCACTGACTGTAGTGTGCCCACTGCCAGTGCCAACCACTGATACCGGGTGGCACAGTAGCTTGCCGATAAATAAGGCATTTAATTTTTAGACAGTAGTCTAAATTCAGTTGCTTGCCTGCTGCCAGTGTGTGTCAGGCCCACCTCCACAGACTGTAGTGTGCCCACTGCCAGTGCCAACCACTGATACCGGGTGGCACAGTAGCTTGCCGATAAATAAGGCATTTAATTTTTAGATAGTAGTCTAAATTCAGTTGCTTGCCTGCTGCCAGTGTGTGTCAGGCCCGCTTCCACTGACTGTAGTGTGCCCACTGCCAGTGCCAAGTTCCAACCACTGATACCGGGTGGCACAGTAGCTTGCCGATAAATAAGGCATTTAATTTTTAGACAGTAGTCTAAATTCAGTTGCTTGCCTGCTGCCAGTGTGTGTCAGGCCCTCTTCCACTGACTGTAGTGTGCCCACTGCCAGTGCCAACCACTGATACCGGGTGGCACAGTAGCTTGCCGATAAATAAGGCATTTAATTTTTAGACAGTAGTCTAAATTCAGTTGCTTGCCTGCTGCCAGTGTGTGTCAGGCCCACCTCCACAGACTGTAATGTGCCCACTGCCAGTGCCAACCACTGATACCGGGTGGCACAGTAGCTTGCCGATAAATAAGGCATTTAATTTTTAGACAGTAGTCTAAATTCAGTTGCTTGCCTGCTGCCAGTGTGTGTCAGGCCCGCTTCCACTGACTGTAGTGTGCCCACTGCCAGTGCCAACCACTGATACCGGGTGGCACAGTAGCTTGCCGATAAATAAGGCATTTAATTTTTAGACAGTAGTCTAAATTCAGTTGCTTGCCTGCTGCCAGTGTGTGTCAGGCCCTCTTCCACTGACTGTAGTGTGCCCACTGCCAGTGCCAACCACTGATAACGGGTGGCACAGTAGCTTGCCGATAAATAAGGCATTTAATTTTTAGACAGTAGTCTAAATTCAGTTGCTTGCCTGCTGCCAGTGTGTGTCAGGCCCACTTCCACAGACTGTAGTGTGCCCACTGCCAGTGCCAACCACTCATACCGGGTGGCACAGTACCTAGCACGCGTAGTACCACTTATCTAAAAAAAAAATGACAGGCAGAGGCAGGCCACTCCGCAGGGGCCGTCGTGGTCGTGGTGCTGTGATTTCCACTGTCCCTGGAATAATGCCCAGTTTTCAGAGGCCATGTACCCTGAACCCGAAAAATTCAGAGGACGTAGTTGACTGGCTTAGACAGGACACCCAATCTTCAACAGCTTCCGCTAAGAACCTTGACGCACCATCCTCCTCCAGCTCAGCTTCGGTCACCTGCTCTCAAGTTACCACGCACCCGCCCGTCGCCACCACCACCACTACCACCACAGCCACCACAGCCGCTTCACTTGATCCGTCAGAGGAGTTATTTACACATCAGTTGGATGCAATTAGTGATGCGCAACCATTATTGCCAGATGATGTAGATTACGGGGATATGTCTCAGTCAGGCAGGATTACACACATGGACGTACAGTGTGATGATGATGATGATGATGTTGTACCCGCTGCTGCTTCCTTTGCTGAGGTGTCAGATACAAGTGAAGCGGTTGATGATGACGATGTGTCCACGGATGCCACGTGGGTGCCTGCTCGAAGAGAAGAAGAGGAGGAAAGTTCTGAAGGGGAGACAGAGAGAATGAGGAGACGAGTTGGAAGCAGGGGAGGTCGTCGCAAGGAGTTAGTGGCACAGTCAGACAGCATGTATCGGCACCTGGGGTCAGCCAGACAGCACGCCAGTCAACGCATGCTGTTGCCACCACTAGAATGCCGTCATTGCAAAGCTCAGCAGTGTGGCATTTTTTTGTGTGTCTGCCTCTGATAAAAGCAATGCCATTTGCAACCTGTGCCAAAAGAAACTGAGTCGTGGGAAGTCCAACACCCACCTTGGTACAACTGCTTTGCGAAGGCACATGATCTCACATCACAAACGCCTATGGGATCAACACATGAGTACAAGCAGCACACAAACTCAAAGCCACCATGCTCCTCCTGGTCCAGCATCTTCAGCCACGTCAACCACTTCTGTCCTCCCTGCCCCCTCTCAACCACCCGCCACTCCATCTCTCACCTTCAGCAGTTCCTGCTCATCTGCCCACAGTCAGGTGTCTGTCAAGGACATGTTTGAGCATAAGAAGCCAATGTCACAGAATCACCCCCTTGCCCGGCGACTGACAGCTGGCTTGACGGAACTCTTAGCCCGCCAGCTTTTACCATACCAGCTGGTAGAATCTGAGGCCTTCAAAAAATTTGTCGCTATTGGGACACCACAGTGGAAGGTACCCGGACGAAATTTTTTTCAAAAAGGCAATCCCAAACCTCTACCATGTCATTGAAAAGGAAGTCATGGCATCTCTGGCATACAGTGTTGGGGCAAGGGTCCATCTGACCACTGATACCTGGTCTGCAAAGCACGGTCAGGGCAGGTATATCACGTATACTGCGCATTGGGTCAACCTGCTGACGGCTGACAAGCATGGAATGCGTGGCTCCGCAGCGGAGTTGGTGACACCACCACGACTTGCAGGCAGACCTACTGCCACCTCCTCTACTCCTACTCCATCCTCTTCAATATCCTCCTCGGCTGAGTCCTCTTCTGCTGCGGCGTCTGGCTGCACATCAACTGATTCCCCCAGCTCCCCAGGGGCTATTCCACATCCCGGATACGACAGTGTCACGCTATCTTGGGGTTGACTTGCCTGAAAGCAGAGAGCCACACAGGACCAGCACTCCTGTCCGCCCTGAACGCACAGGTGGATCAGTGGCTGACCCCGCACCAACTGGAGATCGGCAAAGTGGTGTGTGACAATGGAAGCAATCTGTTGGCGGCATTAAATTTGGGCAAGTTGTCACATGTGCCGTGCATGGCACATGTGTTGAATCTCATCGTACAACGTTTTGTGTCTAAGTACTCAGGCTTACAGGACGTCCTCAAGCAGGCCAGGAAGGTGTGTGGCCATTTCAGGCGTTCCTACACGGCCATGGCGCACTTTTCCGATATTCAGCGGCGAAACAACATGCCAGTGAGGCGCTTGATATGCGACAGCCCGACACGTTGGAATTCAACACTCCTAATGTTCGACCGCCTGCTCCAACAAGAAAAAGCCGTCAACGAGTATTTGTATGACCGGGGTGCTAGGACAGCCTCTGCGGAGCTGGGAATCTTTTGCCACGTTACTGGACACTCATGCGCAATGCCTGTAGGCTTATGCGTCCTTTTGAGGAGGTGACAAACCTAGTCAGTCGCACCGAAGGCACCATCAGCGACCTCATCCCATTTGTTTTCTTCCTGGAGCGTGCCCTGCGAAGAGTTCTGGATCAGGCTGTAGATGAGCGTGAAGAGGAAGAGGAAGAGTTGTCGTCACCATCACCACCAGAAACAGCCTTGTCATCATCGCTTGCCGGACCTGCAGCAACGCTGGAAGAGGAGTATGAGGAAGAGGAGTCAGAGGAGGAATGTGGTGGCTTTGAGGAGGAGGAAGACCAACCACAGCAGGCACCCCAGGGTGCTCGTTGTTGTCACCTATCTGGGACCCATGGTGTTGTACGCGGCTGGGGGGAAGAACAGACCGTCAATGACATCAGTGAGGACGAGGAACGGGAAATGAGTAGCTCTGCATCCAACCTTGTTCAAATGGGGTCTTTCATGCTGTCATGTCTGTTGAGGGACCCACGTATAAAAAGGATGAAGGAGAACGATCTGTACTGGGTGGCCACGCTACTAGACCCCCGGTATAAGCAGAAAGTGGCAGAAATGCTACCAAATTACCGAAAGTCGGAAAGGATGCAGCAGTTCAAAACCAAACTAAAAAATATGCTTTACACAGCTTATAAGGGGGATGTCACAGCACAACGGGAATCTAACAGGGGAAGAGGTGAGTGTAATCCTCCTCCTACCACGGCGGCAAGGACTGGACGATTTACAGATGTGTTGTTGATGGAGGACATGCGGAGCTTTTTCAGTCCTACTCATCGCCACAGCCCTTCGGGATCCAGCCTTAGAGAACGACTCGACCGACAGGTAGCAGACTACCTCGCCTTAACAGCAGATATCGACACTCTGAGGAGCAATGAACCCCTTCACTACTGGGTGTGCAGGCTTGACCTGTGGCCTGAGCTATCCCAGTTTGCGATAGAACTTCTGGCCTGCCCTGCTTCAAGTGTCCTGTCAGAAAGGACCTTCAGTGCAGCAGGAGGCATTGTCACTGACAAGAGAAGTCGCCTCGGTCAAAAAGTGTTGATTACCTCACCTTCATAAAGATGAATGAGGCATGGATCCCGAAGGGACTGACAGTGGGGGATACGTTTGACTAACAAAAGGCCTGATTACATGCCATGGCCTTAAAATGGTCCCCACGCTGCTGTATTTAATGTCTGCATACCGGATGACTTTCGTGGAATTCTCCACCACCAACTAGGGTTCAAGCCGCAATGTTTTAGTCACTTTTCTGCCTGGAAAACATAAATTTTTCCGGCCGCTGCTACAATAGCGGCTGCAACAGTGCCATTATTTTTCAGGCATGTGTACATGCCTAATTTTTCTGTCCTATGGTGCAGCACTGTGGCTGCAAAAACAAACCAAAAAAAAAAGGCACATACAAGTGTCAATTCCCTTCGTGATCGTTACCTTGTTGTGGTGAAGGGGCTTATGTATCACAATGAAGCAATCATCATCACCTCTATAAGTGTGTTGGCAATGTTGCCACACCCCAGATGATAAGGCCGTTGCTTCATTATGATCAGACCAAAAGCGATCGGGTGGCCACGCTACTAGACCCCGGTATAAGCAGAAAGTGGCAGAAATGTTACCAAATTACCGAAAGTCGGAAAGGATGCAGCAGTTCAAAACCAAACTAAAAATATGCTTTACACAGCTTATAAGGGGGATGTCAATGGGGATTCGACAATGGTTAATCAATTCGACCGGATAGGGTCCGTAATAGGGATTAAACTGATAGCAATAGTACTAGTTAAGACACCACTCATATAGGGTGTCACAGCACATTGCTCTGTGCACGCGCAGTGCCCCAATTTGGGAGTAAGAGGACCGACTCAAGCTGCTTTTTCCATCTCCCGGTTCCTGAAATCAATTCAGTTTAGTGTACGAGAGTTTGGTCTGTCACTGTGAAGGCAGTCGAAGGTACCCGGCCTAAATTTTTTTTCACAAAAGGCAATCCCTGATATGGGACGTAACAGGGATTAAACTGATGAGAATAATACTACAGAAAATACCACTCATATCAGTGGAGGGAGCCAGCGTTTTTTAACCATCTCCCCGCTCAAAAAATCTATTTAATAAATGGCCCCCAGATTGGGGAGTCGGGGACGTTAGAGGGATTAAACTGATGAGAATAGTACTACAGAAAATACCACTCATATCGGGTGTGACAGTAAATTGCACGGCGCAGACGCAGTGACCGTGGTTTAAAACAGAGTGGAGGGAGCCAGCGTTTTTTAACCATCTCCCGTTCGAAAAATCTATTCAATAAATGGCACCCAGATTGGGGACGTTAGAGGGATTAAACTGATGAGAATAGTACTACAGAAAATACCACTCATATCGGGTGTGACAGTAAATTGCACGGCGCAGACGCAGTGACCGTGGTTTAAAACAGAGTGGAGGGAGCCAGCGTTTTTTAACCATCTCCCCGTTCGAAAAATCTATTCAATAAATGGCCCCCAGATTGGGGACGTTAGAGGGATTAAACTGATGAGAATAGTACTACAGAAAATACCACTCATATCGGGTGTGACAGTAAATTGCACGGCGCAGACGCAGTCACCGTGGTTTAAAACAGAGTGGAGGGAGCCAGCGTTTTTAACCATCTCCCCGTTCGAAAAATCTATTCAATAAATGGCCCCCAGATTGGGGACGTTAGAGGGATTAAACTGATGAGAATAGTACTACAGAAAATACCACTCATATCGGGTGTGACAGTAAATTGCACGGCGCAGACGCAGTCACCGTGGTTTAAAAACAGAGTGGAGGGAGCCAGCGTTTTTTAACCATCTCCCCGTTCGAAAAATCTATTCAATAAATGGCCCCCAGATTGGGGACGTTAGAGGGATTAAACTGATGAGAATAGTACTACAGAAAATACCACTCATATCGGGTGTGACAGTAAATTGCACGGCGCAGACGCAGTGACCGTGGTTTAAAACAGAGTGGAGGGAGCCAGCGTTTTTTAACCATCTCCCCGTTCGAAAAATCTATTCAATAAATGGCCCCCAGATTGGGGACGTTAGAGGGATTAAACTGATGAGAATAGTACTACAGAAAATACCACTCATATCGGGTGTGACAGTAAATTGCACGGCGCAGACGCAGTGACCGTGGTTTAAAACAGAGTGGAGGGAGCCAGCGTTTTTTTAACCATCTCACCGTTCGAAAAATCAATTCAATTCATCTTTTGGGGACCCTTGGTGTTGTACGTGGCTGGGTGGAGGAAGAAACCTTCAATGACATCACCGGGACGTGGCTAGCTTGGTATCCAACCTTGTGCAAATGGGGAGTTTGCGGCTGTGCAAATCAACTGTTTGCGGTGCATTAAAAGGGGAGTTTGGTCTGTCAATGTCAGTGAAGCGGGCGTAACCCTTACACTACCTGATCGATACAACATCATACCTGATCGTATACACACACTGGATGTTTTAAAGCACGTTATTCCAAACACTTTAGGAATGTTAGTTGATTTATGCCCTTTATGGATTAAAACCCGACTCTGCGTCCACTACGTAATTTTCCATGGGAGTTTTGCCATAGATCCCCCTCCGGCATGCCACAGTCCAGGTGTTAGACCCCTTGAAACAACTTTCTCATCACTATTGTGGCCAGAAATAGTCCCTGTGGGTTTTAAAATTCGCCTGCCAATTGAAGTCTATGGCGGTTCGCCCGGTTCGCCCGTTCGCGAACATTTGCAGAAGTTCGCGTTCGCTGTTCGCGAACTGAAAATTTTATGTTCGCGACATCACTATTCCCCACTGCAGTACTACACTGCTTCCAGCTACCGACTGATGGCTGACTAGTGCTGCACATGGATAATTCTGAGGTGGAAGTGGAGGAGGAGCCATTAACGTAGATGCTGGCAGAAACCCTGATCGACGTAGGGCCCGCAATCCTTGGCGTCGGTAGCACCTGTGCCATTCCAGTATACGGCTCGCTCCCGGCCTCCACAATGTTCACCCAGTGTGCCGTCAGGGAAATGTAGCATCCCACCCTGAGGTCACATCCACCACACCTAGCACACACATATTAACCCTGTGCAAACCACACCCAGGGAAAGTGCACATAGACAAACATGCATGCAGAACCAACCATGTTGCCAGCGGCAACCACACATGATGCAACCACCAGACAGCATACAGATGCGGCAAACCTCGCCGCTGGAAACCGCATGAGACACCGAGTCACGACCGCACAACCGGCACAATCGTGACAGGCACAGGTTGCAAACTACCATTCGGTTGTCGTCTGCACTTTCCTCAAAAAAGCGCCATTTTGCCGAGCACCTTCCCCTTGGCTAGGGAGATTTCTGCAAGTGGGTGCTCCGTGGAACAGTTGCGGGCCTGTTTGTTATGGCCCGCCTTCTCCCTTTGGCCACCCCACTGCCTCTTCCAGACTGTTGCAGTGCTGAAGATCCCTTCCCCTTGTTCTCTTGTCCTCACTCAGCTTTCCACCTTCCCAGGTTGGGTCATTGACTTCATTGTCCACCACTTCCTCTTCCACTTCCTCACTCTGCTCATCCTCCTGACTTGTTGACCTAACCACAACCTCAGTGATTGACAACTGTTTGTCATCCTCTTCATCAACCTTTTGAGACAGTAATTGCCGTTGACTTATTGGCAGCTGTGTCTCATCATCATCCACCTAATTAAACAGTTATTGCCGTTCCCCACTGTCATCTTCTTGTGACTGTGGATGCTGAAGAGGTTGGGAATCAGGGCACAAGATCTGTCCCTCTTCAAGCATGCTTAGCAAGTGGGCCAAATGAAGGAATGGCGATGAAAAGATGTCATCCGATTGTGGGATCACTTGTTTGCACAGACTCTCCATGGTGGAAGGAAAGAGGATCAGGGTGAGGATTGTGTTGACCAGACTGTTGGCTACTGAGACTGGACTTGGTGGAAGACACGGTGGTGCTTATCTGACTGGAAGCATTATCATCTGCAATCCAACCGACCACCTGGTCACACTGGTCTGACTTCAAGAGTGGTGTCCTGCGCCGCCCTGCAAACTGGGACATGAAGCTAGGTATCATGGATGATTGTTTTTTTTTGTGCTCTGGCAGCAGGCACAAATTCAACCCATCCAGGGCCACGGCCTCTGCGTTCACCGTCAGCATCATGGCCCATTCCCTGTCCCTTACTACTCGCTTTCTTAATTTTAAATGTTATATATGCTTGAAAGTATGTCACACGTACAGTAGCATAGGATTTAGAAGTGTATGCGCAAAAAATTTTTAAAAGGTTTTTTGGATGTGGAAACGTCACACAGAAGATATCCCACATGTAATGCCAATGCTGTTACAAGCGGCTAATAAACTAAGGAAACGTTATACATGAGAGGTACCACAGGTAATGTCACTGTCCGTAGTGTCTACGGTACAAGTACACTGTATGTCACAGATAAAAAATTTATGCGCACACTGCAGGTGTGGCACTAGTAATATCACTGTCAGAAGTGGACTCCGTCTATTGAAAAAGTGTACGTATGTCACAGATAAAAAATTTCAGCGCACACGGTACACTACAGATGTGGCACTGGTAATGTCACTGTCAGAAGCGGCCACCGTCTATTGCAAAAGTACACTGTATGTTACTGATAAATTTTTTCAGCGCAAACGTTGCACTGCAGATATTGCACAACTAATGTCACTGTACGCAATGGACACCGTCTACAGAAACAGTTGACTGGATGTCACAGATATTTTTTGGATGTGCACACTTTCCACAAGAGATGTGGTGCAGATAATTTAACTGTCCGCAGCAGCCTATTAGCAGGTTGCGCTAAAAAATATATATTGCTGCTGTCACACACAATAGTCCTTAAAAGGAATTTTGGGTCTCTGAAAAGTTTTTCTAATAAAAGTTGTGCAATATCACTCCCTAAACTGTCTGTCCTGTGAGGCAGTGACAGGCCTCATGGCTGATAGAAGAGAGGAATGGCAGGATTATCCATCTCTTTCCCATCAGTGGGCAGGTCTGAGGCAGCAACAGGTGCCACAATCAAGAGAGCATAAAGCTGTCCTCACAGTGAGATGGGTGTGTCCTGTGAGGTACAGAAGCCTGGAGTGGTTCTGTGTGTGATTTGATCTGGGAGCGCTGAGAGACCACAAGGCTGGGAGTAGCCTGAAGTTTGGGGGGTCCCGCGACGCCTAGGGATAAGGGTCGCGTGGTCAGCGTCGGGCGGACGACTGGACCACAATCCCCCAAAAGACACCGGTGAGGTAACAGCCAGGAGGCTGATGGACATTGGGCTGGGAAAGCCGCATGGGTGCCGTGTGTGAACAGTGTCTTAGGTGAGTCAGGGACCACCTGTGTTAAGTTAGAGCCCAGCCGGGCAGGTGTTTGTTTTGAATTTCATTTATTTATGTTGATGCTGGGACAATAAAGCGATGTTTTGGCCCCTAAAGCTGCGGTGGACGACTATCTGTATGTGAACGATCCTCGAGACCAGAGCTAACCCCCCACATTTGGTGTCGGATGCGGGCAGTCATCCCTGCTGGAAAAAGGCAAAGTGTTGCTAGGGGCAACGACCTGACAGAAAAGAGCAGGTGCTGCTGAATGTTGCCAAGGAAATTGCTGTGTTGCTGTGCAGTGATTTAAAGGGCCAGAAGCCTGCTTGTTCGCTGGAGCAGGTGCTGCTGGAAAACTGCTGGTGTTACTCTGGACTTATTTTTTCTGTGGTGCAAGCTGTGTTCGTATTTAAAGGGCCAGAAGCACAATAAAAGAAACTGACCTGTGGAAATTTTTGGTCAAAATGGCGACCTGGGTGAAAGATGGTCTGGTTTGGCGGAAAACCGAGGCCACAGAGAAAATAATAGAGCAGCTGGTGCGGGAAACTAATTGCATGTTGAGGAAGTCAAGTGCTGCACTCAGAGAGGCTGCTCTGAATCGTAGTGGACTGTTCGAGGTAATATGTGCCGTTGCCAAGGGCAACCGTCGGGAAGACAAAGAGGTGGAGAGTGGTGCGTTTCTCAGGAGTGCCTATTTTCCCTGCGACTGTGCACAGAATCCTAAAGGGTGCGGCTGGAATGTCCGTCCGGAAAAAGACAGGAGACAAGTCCAAGGCGTCTCCCGTGGCAACTACTGCATTGAGGAGAAGGGTGGTGACCGTGCTGGAGATATACCTGGACTACCCTTATCTTCCGGGAGTGCTGAGTCAGTGACGACAATCGGTAAGACTGTTCCTGTTGATAATTTTGTGGCAGACCCTGTGACAGTGAGCCGGCGGCAGTTGCTACCTGCCGGGCTGGTGAGTGATAAAGCGCTGCGGCGTGAAGATGTCTCAAAAATGAGTGACTATGGGAAAAATGCTGTGTCTGAACAGGCTGGTAAGCCTGTTGCGGTTGCTCTCTCGCAGGAATCTGCAGGGAGAAGCTCAAGATGTTGTTTAAAGTGCCCGTGACCAAGGCTAGGTTTGGGATGGCGAAAATCAGAGATCCCATGCTAGCCTGGGTAAGAGGTAGAATGATGTCTGTCCGGGACAATTATGTGAATACTGTGGACTATCCGGTGGTCCTCACGGAGGGTGAGACCATGGTGGGAACAGAGACTGATGGACTTGATGTTGCAAATATGCTCATGCATGACGTAATGTGGGGCAATGGAGACACTTCTGTAGGAAGTAATGAAGCTCCTACAGAACCTGTACCTGTCCCTTTAAATGAAGGTGTAAGGCAAATGCAGATAGAAAGCAATGGTTTAAGTGAAATGACCATTAGAAACAATGGTGCAGACACGGTGCCAAGTGAAGGTGCAGAGTTTGTTGAAATGTATAATGATAATGTGGTTAATGTGAAGGTTCTGCACATAGAAAACAAGTTACTTGAAGTGCCTAATGATATGTGTGATGATGATATACCTGCTCCTTTAAAGGGTGTGATCAGGGAAGAAGCTCCCCTGTTGGTAAAAATGTGGATGGTATAAAAAGGCTAATTGATGTTGAGAGCTCACAACTGAGGGAAACCACTGTGAAAAATGTGCAAGTACATGGGGCAGTCCTAGAGGGTGTACCACACGTACTAGAAGTGGATATGCAGTCTCCACAGGTTTCTATGGTTAATAAAATGTCCCAGGTGGGGATTAGCTCATCGGTGCCCCTAGAGGACAGGATTGAGAATGACACGAGCGGTATATATAACGCATGTTCTGTGACCGATAGCAACTCAGAGAGAAAGGCTGCCATGCCGAGGTCTTGCCAAACTAAAGTGGTTACTAGTAGCGACCAGGTGACAGTTATATCTGACGAGACAAGAGTTCAGTCGGGTGACGTCAGCCTAGTGTCTGAAGCTCATATCCAGACAGTCTTAGATGACCTGACAGAACAGTACAGCTGCAAACCGGAGGCTGATCTCACTCTCGCCACACGGTCCCTAGATACGATAGAGAAGGGACTAGCTGTCGTCACAGAGTCGCTAAAGATGGCTGCAGAAGGGTCAAGAGGAGACCCCGGAAAAGACGAGTGAATTGAAGGGTCTACCGCCTGGTGTCCTGGGGAAGGGAAAAGACTCCAGAAAGACACAAAAGTCTATAGTAGACCTCGACAATGGGCTTGAAGAGTCCCTGGGTGGAAATCCCACAGAGTGTCTAAGGAAGAATGGTGGTACTCCTACAACTGCTGTTACACCAGAACAGAGTGAAGAGCCGCTGGAACAGAAGGCCCAAGAGCGGGGCGCTGCTAACAAGCTGGTCCGAAAAACTAAGAAGACGACCATGGCCCTCTCCTTGGCTAGAGCCCTTGAAAAAGCGCTTAAGGAGCGAGATGAATTGGAGAGGCTGAACAAGCAACTCAGAGTAGAGATGGAAGATCTCAGGAGCTCAAAAGATGAAATCTATGAGTTGGAGAGGCCTAAGCGTGCTCCTGCGCAGCAGGGGAAGAAAATGAGATACCTGAAGAGGAAGATTCTCTAAAAGATGCCAAGAAGTCAGAGCCCGTTAAGAATGGGTCTGGAGGTGGTGGCGCTGTGGTGCCAGCCGAGGCAGAGAGGAAGATGGAAGAGGTATCTGCTGAACCAGATGATGGTGCTGAGGTGGATGCAGAAGCCCAGAGACTCGTGGCGGTGTGTGGCCAGGACCTGGTCATGAAAGACATTCCCTCTGCTGTCAATGCCTTCCAGAAAGCCAGCAGTCTGCTGGGGAAGAAATACGAGGGGACCGACGACCAGTATGAGGGTGCTGTCTACTCCGATGGGCTGGCTCTCCTGAATCCTGCCCGAAAGGAGAACCATATCCTGGGTGAACCTCTTCAGGGATTGCCAGAAGATGCTGAGTCTGAAACGGACTCTGATGTCCCAAGTACCTCCATCCTTAATGAGAAAGAGGAGGAGGAGCTAAGAATGCAAGTATGTAATGCTGTGTCCGTGAAGGATGAAAAGCCTATCAAAGTGACTGAAGACTCCAAAAGAGACTCAAAGGCTGAGGCTGATGAGTTGGAGTGGGAGAAATCCTCGGATGTTCCCAAGACCAAAGATAAGGCTGAAGAAGAGTCGGCCGAAGTGAGGGAACAGTTTAGTCGAGAGTTGCAGCAGTCCAAGAAAGGACATGAGGAACATGTGCTGATGCGAAATGTGGAGAGAGAAAAAAACGAAAGAGAGAGGCCACTGGTGCGAAGCGCATCATCCTCACTCGTGAAAGAGAATACCGGGTCATGAGATGGGCAAGAAAATCCCGTAGGTCTTATTTGCCCCATACTAAACTCATGTGGGTGAGAAACCAAGCACTATTGGCCTGGGTCTGGCAGAATAAGGGGAAGACTGTAGGCCAGGTCGATGCCCTCTCACGAGCATCTTGGTTGGATGCTAGTGTTCACTCCTACGGGGTTGAACAAAGGGGGGATATGTGAGGCAGTGACAGGCCTCATGGCTGATAGAAGAGAGGAATGGCAGGATTATCCATCTCTTTCCCATCAGTGGGCAGGTCTGAGGCAGCAACAGGTGCCACAATCAAGAGAGCATAAAGCTGTCCTCACAGTGAGATGGGTGTGTCCTGTGAGGTACAGAAGCCTGGAGTGGTTCTGTGTGTGGTTTGATCTGGGAGCGCTGAGAGACCACAAGGCTGGGAGTAGCCTGAAGTTTGGGGGGTCCCGCGACGCCTAGGGATAAGGGTCGCGTGGTCAGCGTCGGGCGGACGACTGGACCACAATCCCCCAAAAGACACCGGTGAGGTAACAGCCAGGAGGCTGATGGACATTGGGCTGGGAAAGCCGCATGGGTGCCGTGTGTGTGAACAGTGTCTTAGGTGAGTCAGGGACATACTGTGTTAAGTTAGAGCCCAGCCGGGCAGGTGTTTGTTTTGAATTTCATTTATTTATGTTGATGCTGGGACAATAAAGCGATGTTTTGGCCCCTAAAGCTGCGGTGGACGACTATCTGTATGTGAACGATCCTCGAGACCAGAGCTAACCCCCCACAGTCCCTACCTATGCACAGCTCTCCCTGACTAAGACTGAGCCGAACACGTGCCATCGGGTGCTATATAGCACCCATTAACATGTTCCGGCCAGCCAATCACTGTAATGCTAGTAACCAACATAGCTACGGCATTACAGTGAGGGCAGTACTTACCTGCACGTTTATTTGCTGAGTAGCAGCCAAGAAACATGCAGGGAGGATACTCGAGCACTGCGCTCAAGCACATGTGGTATTCGGCCGTATACCACCATGTGCTGAGCATAGCGATGCTTGAGCCGAACTAGTGTTTGGCCGAGCATGCTCGCTCAACACTAGTTATAACGGAAAGCCATATCGGAATACATAACGCTGATGTGAACCCACCCTAACTGGTGAAATTGCAAAAGGGAAGAGGTGACAGAAGAGCTAAGTCCAGGTTCTTCAAAGACTCTGCTGAAGGCATCCCGGGACGTTTGCAGATTACTAGTCACAGAATCGCATCTCTCCCATAATTGATTAGCTCAAGTGAGGACCTTGCCTGAAAGGAGTAAAATTATAAAGAGCAACTTGGCCTGGACAGAGGAAAAAATTGATTTGTGCTTTGGGTAATAAAGCCACGACATAGGTTGGGTACTTTATCATATCGTGGGGGTAGTGACAGATGTAAACTGGAAACAGATTTTAGACAGAGCTGCTGCAGAAGCAGTGGACAAAGGGGGTCGTTTATGATCCAGAAATATGCCTATATTAGGCATTTTTGCCCCACAATCTGTGACTTTTTACCACTCAATCCAGTCTCATTCATCATTTTCTACACTTGTTTTAATCTAGGAAGCTGTCTTAAATTTAGACTGGCGCTGGATGCACCGAAGTTATGTAGAGGCCTGCGCCTCTTTATAACTTTGGTGGATCCACCTCCAGATATAGGGGTTATTAAGACCAGCATCTAAAACGCCGGTCTTAATAAATGACCCCCAAAGTGTTTAGGCAGGTCCATGGCCTGAGCAAACTGTTACAGAGAATAGTTGTGGAACCTCTGTGCCAACCAACACATTTGGCTATGGGCTACACCTAAGAGCATTATGCTGGCAACTCCCTGGTACTCATTCTTTAACCCCTATAAAAAGTATCTGTTATTCACTGCAAGAAGTTGTCCTTTTGTCCTCCTACCACTTGGAGAAGTCTATGTGTGGTAGGCTACTGATCTACTGGGGTCAGGGATATTGATGTGTGACAAAGGAACAAATAAACTTTGTCTAGAACAGGTGGAGGTCAGGGCAAGCAGAGTTTGTGTGAATCTGTGAAACAGTCCTAAGGTTACAGTAGACAGCACAGGGTCAGTATGGTGAACAGGCACAGGCTAGGTCAGGTGGCAGAGAGTCAGAATACGGGAATCAGGCAGAAGTCAGTACACAGGTAGACAAATGGATTTTAGAACCCTTATAGCATCTAGCATGATAGAGAAACCTATTTTTCAGGAAAAGGGTAGAATAAGCAACCCAGCATATATAGGAGAACTAATTAGCTCATTAGTCAAGCAGTTGCACACAGAACAAAAGACAAATCACTAAAGGCAACCATAAATAAATACATAACTAGACACGTTTGTAATTCAACAGTCTAGGAAAGTTGAGTAAAACCATATGCAGAGAGTAAATGGGGGCTACACTTGGTACATACATTCTGTATATACTATAGCCATACAAATCAGGACAACCATAAGTATATACTATATATGTAGTTTGATCTCCCTTATACCTCCACATGCTACCCAGTTTTCCACAGAATTTCCCGAATTAAGCAGTGAAAGAAAGATTTATCACTGCATAATTAGGCAGATTAACTATTCAGCTGTATGTACTATGGTCAGGGTTTCCATCAAGGCAGAGTTTCTAATCAGAATGTTTCTTTTCTTCTGGACATCTTATCCCCAAATCACAGACAGCCAACATTTTACAGATGAATTGGAAAACCATAATGAATGATATATATTATTATAAATAATGCATGTCTATAGCTCAATATACTGGTAACCCTAATTGCCAGCATTTACTGTGAGCTTTAAAAAGATGATAACTTTTCAAAAAAGTTCGGGTTCGGGTCCGTTGTTTGGCGATTTCTTCCTGCTTTCTGAAGGGCTGCACAGCAGCAATCAGCTAGCGTTTTACTTCTTGCCCTAAGAAGCCATCACAGCCATGCCTGCTAATGGCATGGCTGTGATTAGCAAAGTGCAGCATGTGACCCAGCCTCTATTTAAGCTGGAGTCACGAAGCGCCACACGTCACTCTGCTCTGATTAGTGTAGGTAGAGGATGCAGCTGCTGTGAGGGCGAGATTAAGCAGGGAAAACTCAGCAAAAACACCTAATGAAGTGATCGATCTACAGTGTGAATCATTCAACTTTTGCTAGTTAATTGCTCACTGGTTTTTAGGCTGCACATAGCGTTTTTCTGTTACTTTTTTCTGGGGTGATCATTTTGTGTCTTGTGGTGCACCAGAACAAGCTGCCAAAAAGTCTATCAATCCATCAATACAAGTTTTTTTTTTTTTTTTTTTGCTATATCCTACATCAGGGGCTTGGCTATGCTTGTTGTCACCCCTAGAAACTCAGGATAGAAATTTCTATATTTTATTGAGGGGTTAAATTCAATTGCCAAAATAGGAATCCCCTAAATCTGGTATTCCAGCTGAGGCTAGCCAAGTGTAATACTTTCTGCTGTCTGGCAAAGGATAGATTTTTTTCAGTGTTGAAATTCAATTGCCAAAATAGCAATCCCCTAAATCTGGTGTCCCAGCAGTGGCTGGCCAAGTTTAATAGTGTCCGGTAAGGGATATATTTTGTTCTGGGGTTAAATTCAATGGCCAAAATAGCAATCCCCTAAATCAGGTGTCCCAGCAGTGGCTGGCCAAGTTTAATGCTACGTTCACACGACGACAATTGTCGCGCGACAATAAGTCGCGCGACAGATATGGCACAACTTCACTGCAACAATTCGCGCGACAATTTTTATAATGGGAGTCTATGGTGTCGCATTGCGACATGCGACATGCTGCGACTGCGTCGTGACAGTCGCAGAACAACCCATCTAGAATCGATTATTTGCAACTGTGGCGTCGCAGTCGCAGCATGTTGCATGTCGCAATGCGACACCATAGACTCCCATGATAAAAATTGTAGCGTGACAATAGTGCGACAAAATGTCGCGCGACAAATGTCGTTGTGTGAACGTAGACTAATAGTGTCCGGCAAAAGATATATTTTGTTCAAGGGTGAAATTCAATTGCAAAAATAGCAATACTGTAAATCTGGTGTCCCGGCAGTGGCTGGCCAAGTTTAATAGAGTCCAGCAAAGGTTATAATTTGTTATGGGGTGAAATTCAATTGCCAAAATAGCAATACCGTAAATCTGGTGTCCCAGCAGTGGCTGGCCAAGTTTAATAGTATCCGGCAAAGGATATATTTTTTTCTGGGGTGAAATTCAATTGCCAAAATAGCAATCCCCTAAATCTGGTGTCCCAGCAGTTGCTGGCCAAGTTTAATAGTGTCCGGCAAAGGATATATTTTTTTCTGGGGTTAAATTCAATTGCCAAAATAGCAATTCCATAAATCAGTGGTTTCAGCTGTGGCTGGCAAAGTTTAATACTGTTCGGTAAAGGATATATTTTGTTCTGCGGTGAAATTCAATTGCCAAAATAGCAATACCATAAATCTGGTGTCCCAGCAGTGGCTGGCCAAGTTTAATAGTGTCCGTCAAAGGATTTATTATTTTCTGGGGTGAAATTCAGTTGCCAAAATAAAAATACAGAAAATCTGGTGTTCCAGCTGTGACTGGACAAGTTTCATAGTGTCCCGCAAAGGATATATTTTGTTCTGAGGTGAAATTCAATTGCCAACATAGCATTACCATAAATCTGGTGTTCCAGCTGTTGCAGGCCAAGTGTAAATCTGTTTGTAAAAGGGTATATTACACTCAGCATGCATCTCCAAGTGTATTTCTTTCCGTTATAGGGTATATTACAGTAAGTGTTAAAATACAGCATAATCATCTACATTTGCACACACTGTTTTGAAACTCTACGTGTATTTTTTTCCGTTAAAGGATATATTACACAAAGTGTTAAAATACAAGTGCTGAAAGCATAATCCTATATATTTTTTCAAACGCTACTGTGCATCTCCAAGTGTAAATCTGTGCGTAAAAGGAAACTTTTCATCCAGGGCCTAAAAACTAGGCCTACAATTGATATTCCACTAAATATGTGGTTACTGCTGTGCCTGGATTAGTGTAATACGGTACATAAAAAGATAGCCAGATATTGTTAGGTGCCTGTAAAAAAAGGCCTGAATTTGAATTCAATACATTGGGCCAAATCATTTTTTTCTTAGTGTGGTGAACAGTAACAATGAGGAAAACATCTAGTAATGGACGCAGACATGGTCGTGGATTTGTTAGTGGGCCCTCTGGTGCTGGGAAAGGACGTGGCCGTTCTGCCACAGCGACACATCCTAGTGAACCAACTACATCAGGTTCCAGTACCCGCCAGAATTTACAGCGATATTTGGTGGGGCCCAATGCCGTTCTAAGGATGGTAAGGCCTGAGCAAGTACAGGCGCTAGTCAATTGGGTGGCTGACAGTGGATCCAGCACGTTCACTGCATTATTTCCCACCCTGTCTTCTGCAGAAAGCGCACAGGTGGTGCCTGAAAACCAAGCCCATCAGTCTGTCACGTCACCCCTATGAATCTCAGGGAAACTGTCTGAGCCTCAAGTTATGAAGCAGTCTCTTTTGCTGTTTGAAGACTCTGCTGGCAGGGTTTCCCAAGGGAATCCACTTAGCCCTTTCCCCAGTAGTAGAAGACATAGAATGCAATGACGCACAACTACTTATGTTTCCTGATGATGCGGACATGGGAAAACCACCTCATCAGAGTCCGCACGTCTCTGATGATGACGAAACACAGGTGCAAACTGCTGGGTCTTTTTGCAGTGTGCAGACCGAACAGAAGGTCAGGGAGAAAGACTGTGTGGAAGACGATGCAGGGGACGATGAGGTCCTAGACCCCATATGGAATGAAGGTCGTGCCACTGACTTTCATAGTTCAGAGGAAGAGGCAATGGTGAGACCGAGCCAACACCATAGCAAAAGAGGGATCAGGGGGCAAAAGCAGAACAGGTGCCACCAAGAGAGTTCGCATGCTGCTAGCCACCACCACCAGGGAGCGAACACCCCAAAGGCAGGTTCAAGGAGTTCCATGGCATGGCACTTCTTCAAACAATGTGCTGATGACAAAACCCGAGTGGTTTGCACGCTGTGCCATCAAATCCTGAAGCGAGGCATTGGAGAGAGGTCCCACAGCAAGGAATCATGCGTCATATCACCCACCACTGGAGAAGGCCACTTTCAGTTATTTCGGCCCCGGCACCCAGACAGAGGAGAGATGTCCCACATCAAGGAATATGGCGTCATATCACCCACCACTGGAGAAGGCCACTTTCAGTTATTTTGGCCCAGCACCCAGACAGAGAAGCGAGGTCCCACAGCAAGGAATCATGCGTCATATCACCCACCACTGGAGAAGGCCACTTTCAGTTTTTTATGCCCCACCACCCAGACAGAGGAGAGAGGTCCCACAGCAAGGAATCATGCGTCATATCTACCACCACTGGAGAAGGCCACTTTCAGTTATTTTGGCCCCACAACCCAGACAGAGGAGAGAGGTCCCACAGCAAGGAATCATGCGTCATATCACCCACCACTGGAGAAGGCCACTTTCAGTTATTTTCGGCCCAGCAAACAGACAGAGGAGAGAGGTCCCACAGCAAGGAATCATGCGTCATTTCACCCACCACTAGAGAAGGCCACTTTCAGTTATTTCGGAACCAGCACCCAGACAGAGGAGAGAGGTGTCACAGCAAGGAATCCTGCGTCATATCACCCACCAATGGAGAAGGCCACTTTCAGTTATTTTGGACCCAGCACCCAGACAGAGGACAGAGGTCCCACAGCAAGGAATATGGCGTCATATCACCCACCACTGGAGAAGGCCACTTTCAGTTATTTATGCCCCACCACCCAGACAGAGGAGAGAGGTACCACAGCAAGGAATCATTCGTCATATCACCCACCACTGGAGAAGGCCACTTTCAGTTTTTTATGCCCAACCACCCAGACAGAGGAGAGAGGTCCCACAGCAAGGAATCATGCGTCATTTCACCCACCACTAGAGAAGGCCACTTTCAGTTATTTCGGACCCAGCACAAAGACAGAGGAGAGAGGTCCCACAGCAAGGAATCATGCGTCATATCACCGACCAATGGAGAAGGCCACTTTCAGTTATTTTGGACCCCGCAAAAGACAGAGGAGAGAGGTCCCACAGCAAGGAATAAGGCGTCATATCACCCACCACTGGAGAAAGCCACTTTTAGTTATTTCGGCCCATCACCCAGACAGAGGAGACAGGTCCCACAGCAAGGAATCATGCGTCATTTCACACACCACTAGAGAAGGCCACTTTCAGTTATTTCTGCCCAGCACCCAGACAGAGGAGTGAGGTCCCACAGCAAGGAATCATGCGTCATTTCACCCACCACTAGAGAAGGCCACTTTCAGTTATTTCGGACCCAGCACCCAGACAGAGGAGAGAGGTCCCACAGCAAGGAATCAAACGTCATATCTCCCAGAACTGGAGAAGGCCACTTTCAGTTATTTCGGCCCAGCACCCAGACAGAGGAAAGAGGTCCCACAGCAAGCAATCATGTGTCATATCACCCACCACTGGAGAAGGCCACTTTCAGTTATTTCGGACCCAGCACCCAGACAGAGAACAGAGGTGCCACAGCAAGGAATCATGCGTCATATCACCCACCACTGGAGAAGGCCACTTTCAGTTATTTCGGAACCAGCACCCAGACAGAGGAGAGAGGTCCCACAGCAAGGAATCATGCGTCATATCACCCACCATTGGAGAAGGCCACATAATGTTATTTCGTCCCAGCACCAAGACAGAGGAGAGAGGTCCCACAGCAAGGAATCATGCGTCATTTCACCCACCACTAGAGAAGGCCACTTTCAGTTATTTCGGACCCAGCACCCAGACAGATTAGAGAGGTCCTACAGCAAGGAATAAGGCGTCATATCACCCACCACTGGAGAAGGCCACCTTCAGTTATTTCGGCCCAGCACCCAGACAGAGGAGAGAGGTCCCACAGCAAGTAATCATGCGTCATTTCACCCACCACTGGAGAAGGCCACTTTCAGTTATTTCGGACCCTGCACCCAGACAATGGAGAGAGGTCCCACAGCAAGGAATCATGCGTCACATCACCCACCACTGGAGAAGGCCACTTTCAGTTATTTTGGCCCAGCACCCAGACAGAGGAGAGAGGTCCCACAGCAAGGAATCATGCGTCATATCACCCACCACTGGAGAAGGCCACTTTCAGTTATTTCGGCCCAGCACCCAGACAGAGGAGAGAGGTCCCACAGCAAGGAATCATGCGTCATTTCACCCACCACTAGAGAAGGCCACTTTCAGTTATTTCGGACCCAGCACCCAGACAGAGGAGAGAGGTCCCACAGCAAGGAATCATGCGTCATATCACCGACCAATGGAGAAGGCCACTTTCAGTTATTTTGGACCCAGCACAAGACAGAGGAGAGAGGTCCCACAGCAAGGAATAAGGCGTCATATCACCCACCACTGGAGAAAGCCACTTTCAGTTATTTCGGCCCAGCACCCAGACAGAGGAGACAGGTCCCACAGCAAGGAATCATGCGTCATTTCACACACCACTAGAGAAGGCCACTTTCAGTTATTTCTGCCCAGCACCCAGACAGAAGAGAGAGGTCCCACAGCAAGGAATCATGCGTCATTTCACACCACTAGAGAAGGCCATTTTCAGTTATTTCGGCCCAGCACCCAGACAGAGGAGAGAGGTTCCACAGCAAGGAATCATGCGTCATTTCACCCACCACTAGAGAAGGCCACTTTCAGTTATTTCGGACCCAGCACCCAGACAGAGGAGAGAGGTCCCACAGCAAGGAATCATGGGACATTTCAGAAACCACTAGAGAAGGCAACTTTCAGTTATTTCGGACCCAGCATCCAGACAGAGGAAAGAGATCCCACAGCAAGGAATAAGGCGTCATATCACCCACCACTGGAGAAGGCCACTTTCAGTTATTTCGGCCCAGCACCCAGACAGAGGAGTGGGGTCCCACAGCAAGGAATCATGCGTCATATCACCCACCACTGGAGAAGGCCACTTTCAGTTTTTTATGCCCCACCACCCAGACAGAGAAGAGAGGTCCCACAGCAAGGAATCAAACATCATATCTCCCAGCACTGGAGAAGGCCACTTTCAGTTATTTCGGCCCAGCACCCAGACAGAGGAGAGAGGTCCCACAACAAGCAATCATGCGTCATATCACCCACCACTGGAGAAGGCCACTTTCAGTTATTTCGGACCCAGCACCCAGACAGAGAACAGAGGTGCCACAGCAAGGAATCATGCGTCATATCACCCACCACTGGAGAAGGCCACTTTCAGTTATTTCGGAACCAACACCCAGACAGAGGAGAGAGGTCCCACAGCAAGGAATCATGCGTCATATCACCCACCATTGGAGAAGGCCACATAATGTTATTTCGTCCCAGCACCCAGACAGAGGAGACAGGTCCCACAGCAAGGAATCATGCGTCATTTCACCGACCACTAGAGAAGGCCACTTTCAGTTATTTCGGACCCAGCACCCAGACAGATTAGAGAGGTCCTACAGCAAGGAATAAGGCGTCATATCACCCCTCACTGGAGAAGGCCACCTTCAGTTATTTCGGCCCAGCACACAGACAGAGGAGAGAGGTCCCAAAGCAAGTAATCAAGCGTCATTTCACCCACCACTGGAGAAGGCCACTTTCAGTTATTTCGAACCCAGAACCCAGACAATGGAGAGAGGTCCCACAGCAAGGAATCATGCGTCGCATCACCCACCACTGGAGAAGGCCACTTTCAGTTATTTCGGACCCAGCACCCAGACAGAGGAGAGAGGTCCCACAGCAAGGAATCAAACGTCATATCTCCCAGCACTGGAGAAGGCCACTTTCAGTTATTTCGGCCCAGCACCCAGACAGAGGAGAGAGGTCCCACTGCAAGCAATCATGCGTCATATCACCCACCACTGGAGAAGGCCACTTTCAGTTATTTCGGACCCAGCACCCAGACAGAGGAGAGAGGTCCCACAGCAAGGAATCATGCGTCATATCACCCACCACTGGAGAAGGCCACTTTCAGTTATTTCGGAACCAGCACCCAGACAGAGGAGAGAGGTCCCACAGCAAGGAATCATGCGTCATATCACCCACCATTGGAGAAGGCCACATAATGTTATTTTGTCCCAGCACCAAGACAGAGGAGAGAGGTCCCACAGCAAGGAATCATGCGTCATTTCACCCACCACTAGAGAAGGCCACTATCAGTTATTTCGGCCCAGCACCCAGACAGAGGAGAGATGTCCCACAGCAAGTAATCATGCGTCATTTCACACCCAACTGGAGAAGGCCACTTTCGGTTATTTAGGAACCAGCACCCAGACATTGGAGAGAGGTCCCACAGCAAGGAATCATGCGTCACATCACCCACCACTGGAGAAGGCCACTTTCAGTTATTTTGGCCCAGCACCCAGACAGAGGAGAGAGGTCCCACAGCAAGGAATCATGCGTCATATCACCCACCACTGGAGAAGGCCACTTTCAGTTATTTCGGCCCAGCACCCAGACAGAGGAGAGAGGTCCCACAGCAAGGAATCATGCGTCACATCACCCACCACTGGAGAAGGCCACTTTCAGTTATTTTGGCCCAGCACCCAGACAGAGGAGAGAGGTCCCACAGCAAGGAATCATGCGTCATATCACCCACCACTGGAGAAGGCCACTTTCAGTTATTTCGGCCCAGCACCCAGACAGAGGAGAGAGGTCCCACAGCAAGGAATCATGCGTCATTTCACCCACCACTAGAGAAGGCCACTTTCAGTTATTTCGGACCCAGCACCCAGACAGAGGAGAGAGGTCCCACAGCAAGGAATCATGCGTCATATCACCGACCAATGGAGAAGGCCACTTTCAGTTATTTTGGACCCAGCACAAGACAGAGGAGAGAGGTCCCACAGCAAGAAATAAGGCGTCATATCACCCACCACTGGAGAAAGCCACTTTCAATTATTTCGGCCCAGCACCCAGACAGAGGAGACAGGTCCCACAGCAAGGAATCATGCGTCATTTCACACACCACTAGAGAAGGCCACTTTCAGTTATTTCTGCCCAGCACTCAGACAGAGGAGAGAGGTCCCACAGCAAGGAATCATGCGTCATTTCACACCACTAGAGAAGGCCACTTTCAGTTATTTCGGCCCAGCACCCAGACAGAGGAGAGAGGTTCCACAGCAAGGAATCATGCGTCATTTCACCCACCACTAGAGAAGGCCACTTTCAGTTATTTCGGACCCAGCACCCAGACAGAGGAGAGAGGTCCCACAGCAAGGAATCATGGGTCATTTCACACACCACTATAGAAGGCCACTTTCAGTTATTTCGGACCCAGCATCCAGACAGAGGAAAGAGATCCCACAGCAAGGATTAAGGCGTCATATCACCCACCACTGGAGCAGGCCACTTTCAGTTATTTCGGCCCAGCACCCAGACAGAGGAGTGGGGTCCCACAGCAAGGAATCATGCGTCATATCACCCACCACTGGAGAAGGCCACTTTCAGTTTTTTATGCCCCACCACCCAGACAGAGAAGAGAGGTCCCACAGCAAGGAATCAAACATCATATCTCCCAGCACTGGAGAAGGCCACTTTCAGTTATTTCGGCCCAGCACCCAGACAGAGGAGAGAGGTCCCACAACAAGCAATCATGCGTCATATCACCCACCACTGGAGAAGGCCACTTTCAGTTATTTCGGACCCAGCACCCAGACAGAGAACAGAGGTGCCACAGCAAGGAATCATGCGTCATATCACCCACCACTGGAGAAGGCCACTTTCAGTTATTTCGGAACCAACACCCAGACAGAGGAGAGAGGTCCCACAGCAAGGAATCATGCATCATATCACCCACCATTGGAGAAGGCCACATAATGTTATTTCGTCCCAGCACTAAGACAGAGGAGAGAGGTCCCACAGCAAGGAATCATGCGTCATTTCACCCACCACTAGAGAAGGCCACTTTCAGTTATTTCGGACCCAGCACCCAGACAGATTAGAGAGGTCCTACAGCAAGGAATAAGGCGTCATATCACCCACCACTGGAGAAGGCCACCTTCAGTTATTTCGGCCCAGCACACAGACAGAGGAGAGAGGTCCCACAGCAAGTAATCATGCGTCATTTCACCCACCACTGTAGAAGGCCACTTTCAGTTATTTCGGACCCAGCACCCAGACAATGGAGAGAGGTCCCACAGCAAGGAATCATGCGTCACATCACTCACCACTGGAGAAGGCCACTTTCAGTTATTTTGGCCCAGCACCCAGACAGAGGAGAGAGGTCCCACAGCAAGGAATCATGCGTCATATCACCCACCACTGGAGAAGGCCACTTTCAGTTATTTCGGCCCAGCACCCAGACAGAGGAGAGAGGTCCCACAGCAAGGAATCATGCGTCATTTCACCCACCACTAGAGAAGGCCACTTTCAGTTATTTCGGACCCAGCAGCCAGACAGAGGAGAGAGGTCCCACAGCAAGGAATCATGCGTCATATCACCGACCAATGGAGAAGGCCACTTTCAGTTGTTTTGGACCCAGCACAAGACAGAGGAGAGAGGTCCCACAGCAAGGAATAAGGCGTCATATCACCCACCACTGGAGAAAGCCACTTTCAGTTATTTCGGCCGAGCACCCAGACAGAGGAGACAGGTCCCACAGCAAGGAATCATGCGTCATTTCACACACCACTAGAGAAGGCCACTTTCAGTTATTTCGGACCCAGCACCCAGAAAGAGGAGAGAGGTCCCACAGCAAGGAATCATGCGTCATATCACCGACCAAAGGAGAAGGCCACTTTCAGTTATTTTGGCCCAGCACCCAGACAGAGGAGAGAGGTCCCACAGCAAGGAATCATGCGTCATATCACCCACCACTGGAGAAGGCCACTTTCAGTTATTTCGGACCCAGCACCCAGACAATGGAGAGAGGTCCCACAGCAAGGAATCATGCGTCGCATCACCCACCACTGGAGAAGGCCACTTTCAGTTATTTTGGCCCAGCACCCAGACAGAGGAGAGAGGTCCCACAGCAAGGAATAAGGCGTCATATCACCCACCACTGGAGAAGGCCACTTTCAGTTATTTCAGCCCAGCACCCAGACAGAGGAGTGGGGTCCCACAGCAAGGAATCATGCGTCATATCACCCACCACTGGAGAAGGCCACTTTCAGTTTTTTATGCCCCACCACCCAGACAGAGAAGAGAGGTCCCATAGCAAGGAATCAAACATCATATCTCCCAGCACTGGAGAAGGCCACTTTCAGTTATTTCGGCCCAGCACCCAGACAGAGGAGAGAGGTCCCACAACAAGCAATCATGCGTCATATCACCCACCACTGGAGAAGGCCACTTTCAGTTATTTCGGACCCAGCACCCAGACAGAGAACAGAGGTGCCACAGCAAGGAATGATGCGTCATATCACCCACCACTGGAGAAGGCCACTTTCAGTTATTTCGGAACCAACACCCAGACAGAGAGAGAGGTCCCACAGCAAGGAATCATGCGTCATATCACCCACCATTGGAGAAGGCCACATAATGTTATTTCGTCCCAGCACCAAGACAGAGGAGAGAGGTCCCACAGCAAGGAATCATGCGTCATTTCACCCACCACTAGAGAAGGCCACTTTCAGTTATTTCGGACCCAGCACCCAGACAGATTAGAGAGGTCCTACAGCAAGGAATAAGGCGTCATATCACCCACCACTGGAGAAGGCCACATTCAGTTATTTCGGCCCAGCACACAGACAGAGGAGAGAGGTCCCACAGCAAGTAATCAAGCGTCATTTCACCCACCACTGGAGAAGGCCACTTTCAGTTATTTCGGACCCAGCACCCAGACAATGGAGAGAGGTCCCACAGCAAGGAATCATGCGTCACATCACCCACCACTGGAGAAGGCCACTTTCAGTTATTTTGGCCCAGCACCCAGACAGAGGAGAGGTTCATTCAAATTTGGATTGCACTGCAAGATCATGGTAAAGTTAAAAAAATGAGGATTCAATAAAGAAGTGCCCCGGAGTACAAGAATACATGGTTGAGGGGAGGCAGTTATAATTGTCTATTCTGCACAAGGGAGGCACAGGTCCTTTGGGATCCATGCTTGGTTTATTTTTATGAACGTCAGCTTGTCCACGTTGGCTGTGGACAGGTGGCTGCGTTTGTCAGTAATGACGCCCCCTGCCATGCTGAATACACATTCAGACAAAACGCTGGCCGCCGGGCAGGCCAGCACCTCCAAGGCATAAAATGCTAACTCTGGCCACGTGGACAATTTGGAGACCCAGAAGTTGAATGGGGCCGAACAATAAGTCAGTACGTGGATGGGTGTGCAGACATACTCCTGCCTCCTGCTAACACGTTCCGTATTAGGTGGTGGTGCAGTTAGCTGTGGCGTGGAGACAAAACTTTTCCACATTTCTGCCTTGCTAACCCTGCCCTCAGAGGTGCTGGCCGTGACACAGCTGTGTTGGTGACTTCTTGCTCCTCCTCTGCCTTCTCCTTGGGCTTCCACCTGTTCCCCTGTGACATTTGGGAATGCTCTCAGGAGCGCCTCTACCAGCGTGCGCTTGAACTCGCGCATCTTCCTATTACGCTCTAGTGCAGGAAGTAGGGTGGGGGATCCAGCAAGGTGGCAACCCAGTAGCCCGCACACGTTAAAATGTGCGCAACTCTGCTGTCGCTGCGCAGGCACTGAAGCATGTAGTCGCACATGTGTGCCAGGCTCCCCAGAGGTAAGGACAAGCTGTCCTCTGTGGGAGGCGTATCGTCATCGTCCTCTGTATCCCCCCAGCCACGCACCAGTGATGGGCCTGAGCTGTGTTGGGTGCCACCCCGCTGTTAACCCGCTTCATCCTCATCTTCCTCCACATCCTCCTTGTCCTCCTGTAGTGGTCCCTGGCTGGTCACATTTGAACCTGGCCTCTGCTGTTGCAAAAAACCTCCCTCTGAGCCACTTCTAACAGACTGGCCTGAAAGTGCTAAAAATGACCCCTCATCCTCCTCCTCTTCCTGGGCCACCTCCTCTTCCATCATCGCCCTAAGCGTTTTCTCAAGGAGACATAGAAGTGATATTGTAACGCTTTTAACGGTGTCATCGCTACTGGCTATGTTGGTGGAGTACTCGAAACAGCGCAACAGGGCACACAGGTCTCGCATGGAGGCCCAATCATTGGTGGTGAAGTGGTGCTGTTCCGCAGTGCGACTGACGCGTGCGTGCTGCAGCTGAAACTCCACTATGGCCTGCTGATGCTTGCACAGTCTCTCCAGAATGTGCAAGGTGGAGTTCCATCTGGTGGGCAAGTCGCATATGAGGTGGTGAGCGGAAAGGCCGAAGTTACGCTGTTGCGCAGACAGTCGAGCAGCGGCAGGATGTGAACGCCGGAAGCGTGCACAGACGGCCCGCACTTTATGCAGCAGCTCTGACATGTCGGGGTAGTTGTGAATGAACTTCTGCACCACCAAATCCAGCACATGCGCCAGGCAAGGGATGTGCATCAAACCGGCTAGTCCCAGAGCTGCGACGAGATTTTGCCCATTATCGCACACCACCAGGCCGGGCTTGAGGCCCACCGGCAGAAACCACTCGTCGGTCTGTTGTTCAATGTCCAGCCACAACTCCTGCGCGGTGTGGGGCCTGTCCCCCAAACATATGAGTTTCAGAATGGCCTGCTGACTTTTACCCCGGGCTGTGCTAAAGTTGGTGGTGAAGGTGTGTGGCTGAATGGATGAGCTGGTGGAAGCAGAGGAGGAGGAAGACGAGTAGGAGGAGGAGGCTACAGGAGGCAAAGAATGATGCCCTGCGATCCTTGGCGGCGGAAGGACGTGCGCAAAGGAACTCTCTGCCTGGGGCCCAGCCGCCACTACATTTAACCAGTGTGCAGTTAGGGAGATATGGCATCCCTGGCCATGGTTACTGGTCCACGTATCTGTGGTTAGGTGGACCTTGCCACAGATGGCGTTGCGCAGTGCACACTTGATTTTATCGGATACTTGGTTGTGCAGGGAAAGCACGGCTGTATTGAAGAAGTATTGGCGGATGGGAACAACATACTGTGGGACAGCCATGGACATCAGCTGTTTGAAGCTGTCTGTGTTCACCAGCCTGAATGTCAGCATTTCAAAGGCCAGTAGTTTAGAAATGCTGGCATTCAGGCCCAAGGCTCGAGGGTGGCTAGGTGGGAATTTACGCTTTCTCTCCAAGGTTTGTGAGATGGAGAGCTGAACGCTGCCGTGTGACATGGTGGAGATGCTTGGTGACGTAGGTGGTGGTGTCGGTGGCACATCCTCTGTTTGGTGGGCGTCAGGTGTCAACGTTCCTCACAAGGCGGAGGAACAGGCCGAGGCAGCAGCAGAAGAGGGAGCAGGGGGAGCCTGAGTGAGTTCCTTGTTTTTAAGGTGTTTACTCCACTGCAGTTTATGCTTTGCATGTAGATGCCTGGTCATGCAGGTTGTGCTAAGGTTCAGAACGTTAATGCCTCGCTTCAGGATCTGATGGCACAGCGTGCAAGCCACTCGGGTCTTGTCGTCAGCACATTGTTTAAAGAAGTGCCATGCCAGGGAACCCCTTGAAGCTGCCTTTGGGGTGCTCGGTCCCTGGTGGCGGTGGCCAGTAGCAGGCGAACTCCCTTGGTGGCGGCTGGTCTGCTTTTGCCCCCTGCTCCCTCTTTTGCTATGCTGTTGGCTCGGTCTCAACACTGCCTCTTACTCTGAACTATGAAAGTCAGTGGCACGACCTTCATTCCATGTGGGGTCTAGGACCTCATCGTCCCCTGCATAGTCTTCCACACAGTCTTCCTCCCTGACCTCCTGTTCGGTCTGCACACTGCAGAAAGACTCAGCAGTTGGCACCTGTGTTTCGTCATCATCAGAGACGTGTGGACTTCGATGAGTTGGTATTCCCATGTCATCATCATCAGGAAACATCATTGGTTGTGCATCAGTGCATTCTATGTCTTCCACCACTGGGGAAGGGCTAGGTGGATTCCCTTGGGAAACCCTGCCAGCAGAGTCTTCAAACAGCATAGGAGACTGCTGCATAACTTGAGGCTCAGACAGTTTCCCTGATATGCATGGGGGGTGATGTGACAGACTGATGGGCTTGGATTTCAGGTGCCACCTGTGCGCTTTCTGCAGAAGACTGGGTGGGAGATAATGTTGTGAACGTGCTGGATCCACTGTCGGCCACCCAATTGACTAGCGCCTGTACCTGCTCAGGCCTTACCATCTTTAGAATGGCTTTGGGCCCCACCAAATATCGCTGTAAATTCTGGCGGGTACTGGAACCTGAGGTAGTTGGTTCACTAGGACGTGTGGCTGTGGCAGAATGGCCACGTCCTCTCCCAGCACCAGAGGTTACACTAACACCACCACGACCGCGTCCGCGTCCCTTACTAGATGTTTTCCTCATTGTTACTGTTCACCAAGCACCACAATAAGAAAAAAAAATATTTGGCCCAATGTATTGATTTCAAATTCAGGCCTTTTTTTACAGGCACCTAACACTATCTGCCTATTTATTTATGTAGCGTATTACACTAATCCAGGCACAGCAGTAACCACTGATTTAGGGGAATATCTCTTTTAGGGCTAGTATTTAGGCCCTGGATGAAAGGTATCCTTTTATGGACAGATTTACACTTGGCCTGCAACAGCTAGGACACCAGATTCAGGGTATTGCTATTTTGGCAAATTAATTTCACCCCAGAACAAAATATATGTTTTGGCGGACACTATGAAACGTGGCCTGCAACAGCTGGGACACCAGATTCAGGGTATTGCTATTTTGGCAGATTAATTTCACCCCAGAACAAAATATATCCTTTGCCAGACAGTATGAAACTTGTCCAGTCATAGCTGGATCACCAGATTTGCTGTATTTCTATTTTGGCAACTCAATTTCACCCCAGAAAATAATAAATCCTTTGACAGACACTATTAAGCTTAGCCAGCCACTGTTGGGACACCAGATTTACGGTATTGCTATTTTGGCATCTGAATTTCACCCAAGAAAATAATAAATCCTTTGCCGTACTCTATTTAACTTGGCCAGCCACTCCTGGTCCACCAGATTTAGGGGATTGCTATTTTGGCAATTGAATTTTACCCCAGAGCAAAATATATCCTTTACCGGACACTATTAAACTTGGCCTGCCAAAGCTGGGACACCAGATTTACAGTTTTTCGATTTTGGCAACTAAATTTCACACTAGAAAATAATAAATCCTTTGACAGACACTATCAAACATGGCCAGCCACTGCTGGGACACCAGATTTATGGTATTGTTATTTTGGCAATTGAATTTTACCCCAGAACAAAATATATCCTTTACCGGACACTATTAATCTTGGCCAGCCAAAGCTGAAACCACTGATTCATGGTATTGCTATTTTGGCTATTGAATTTAACCCCAGAACAAAATATATCCATTGCTGAACACTATTAAACTTGTCCATCCACTGCTGGGACACCAGATTTACGGAATGGCTATTTTGGCTATTGAATTTCACCCCAGAACAAAATATATCCTTTGCCGGACAGTATGAAACTTGTCCAGTCATAGCTGGAACACCAGATTTACTGTATTTCTATTTTGGCAACTCAATTTTACCCCAGAAAATAATAAATCCTTTGACAGACACTCTTAAACTTAACCAGCCACTGCTGGGACACCAGATTTACGGTATTGCTATTTTGGCAAATTAATTTCACCCCAGAACAAAATATATGTTTTGGCGGACACTATGAAACCTGGCCTGCAACAGCTGGGACACCAGATTCAGGGTATTGCTATTTTGGCAAGTAAATTAAACCCGAACGATGCTCGAACTGTTCGATCAACACTAAATATAACCTTTGTCGGACACTATGAAACTTGTCCAGTCACAGCTGAATTCACCTGAATTTCACCCCAGAAAATAATAAATCCTTTGACGGCAACTATTAAACTTGTTCAGCCACTGCTGGGACACCAGATTTACTGTATTTCTATTTTGGCAATTGAATTACACCCAAGAAAATAATAAATCCTTTGACGGACACTATTAAACTTGGCCAGAAACTGTTGGGATACCAGATTTACGGTATTGCTATTTTCGCTATTGAATTTCACACCAGAACAAAATATAACCTTTGCCAGATACTATGAAACTTGTCCAGTCCCAGCTGGAACAACGGATTTAGTGTATTTCTATTCTGTCAACTGAATTTCACCCCAGAAAATAATAAATCCTTTGACATAAACTATTAAACTTGGCCAGCCAATGCTGGGACACCAGATTTAAGGGAATGCTATGTTGGCTATTGAATTTCACCCCAGAAAATAATCTATCCTTTGCCGGACACTATTAAACTTGGCCAGAAACTGTTGGGATACCAGATTTACGGTATTGCTATTTTGGCTATTGAATTTCACACCAGAACAAAATATAACCTTTGCCAGATACTATGAAACTTGTCCAGTCACAGCTGGAACACCGGATTTAGTGTATTTCTATTCTGTCAACTGAATTTCAACCCAGAAAATAATAAATCCTTTGACATAAACTATTAAACTTGGCCAGCCAATGCTGGGACACCAGATTTAAGGGACTGCTATGTTGGCTATTGAAGTTCACCCCAAAATATAATCTATCCTTTGCCGGACACTATTAAACTTGGCCCCAAACTGCTGGGATACCAGATTTACGGTATTGCTATTTTGGCAATTGAATTTCACCCCAGAACAAAATATAACCTTTGCCGGATACTATGAAACTTGTCCTGTCACAGCTGGAACACCAGATTTACTATATTTCTATTTTGGCAATTTAATTTCACCCAAGAAAATAATAAATCCTATGGCGGACACTAAAAAAACTTGGCCAGGCACTGCTGGGACACCAGATTTGGGTATTGCTATTTTGGCAATTGAATTTCACCCCAGAACAAAATATATCCTTTGTCGAGAACTATTAGCCTTGGCCAGCCACAGATGAAACCACTGATTTATGGTATTGTTATTTTGGGAAGTGAATTTCACCCCAGAAAAAAATATCCTTTGCCGGACATGATTAAACTTGGCCAGCCACTGCTGGTACACCAGATTTAGGGGATTGCTATTTTGGCAATTGAATTTCACCCCAGAAAATTATCTATCCTTTGCTGGACACTATTAAACTTGTCCATCCACTGCTGGGACACCAGATTTACGGAACGGCTATTTTGGCTATTGAATTTCACCCCAGAACAAAATATATCCTTTGCCGAACAGTATGAAACTTGTCCAGTCATAGCTGGAACACCATATTTACTGTATTTCTATTTTGGCAACTCAATTTCACCCCAGAAAATAATAAATCTTTTGACAGACACTATTAAACTTAACGACCAACTGCTGGGACACCAGATTTACAGTATTGCTATTTTGGCAACTGAATTTCACCCCAGAAAATAATAAATCCATTGACGGACACCATTAAACTAGGCCAGCCACTACTGGGACACCAGATTTACGAAATTGCTATTTTAGCTATTGAATTTCACCCCAGAACAAAACATATCCTTTGTCGGAAACTATTAATCTTGGCCAGCCACAGATGAAACCACTGATTTATGGTATTGCTATTTTGGCAATTGAATTTCACCCCAGATAAAAATATATCCTTTGCCGGACACTATTAAACTTGGCCAGCCACAGCTGGGACAACAGATTTAGGGGATTGCTATTTTGGCTATTGAATTTCACCCTAGAAAATTATCTATCCTTTGCCGGACACTATTAAACTTGGCCAGCCAATGCTGGGATACCGGATATACCGTATTGCTATTTTGGCAACTAAATTTAACCCAAGGAAATAATAAATCCTTTGACGGACATTATCAAACTTGGCCAGCCACTGCTGGTACACCAGATTTAGGGGATTGCTATTTTGGCAATTGAATTTCACCCCATAAAATTATCTATCCTTTGCTTGACACTATCAAACTTGGCCAGCCACTGCTGGGACACCTGATTTATGGTATTGCTATTTTGGAAATTGAATTTCACCCCAGAAAAAAATATATCCTTTGCCGGACACTATTAAACTTGGCCAGCCAATGCTGGGACACCAGATTTAGGGGATTACTATTTTGGCTATTGAATTTCACCCCAGAAAATTATCTATCCTTTTTCGGACACTATTAAACTTGGTCAGCCACTATTGGTACACCAGATTTAGGGGATTGCTATTTTGGCTATTGAATTTCACCCCAGAACAAAATATATCCTTTGTCGGAAACTATTAACCTTGGCCAGCCACAGATGAAACCACTGATTTATGGTATTGCTATTTTGGCAATTGAATTTCACCCCAGAAAAAAATATATCCTTGGTTGGACACTATTAAACTTGGCCAGCCACAGCTGGGACACGAGATTTAGGGTATTGCTATTTTGGCAATTGAATTTCACCCCAGAAAATTATCTATCCTTTTTCGGACAGTGTTAAACTTGGCCAGCCACTGCTGGGACACCAGATTTACGGTATTGATACTTTGGCAACTGAATTTCACCCCAGAAAATAATAAATCCTTTGACGGACACTATTAAACTTGGCCAGCCACTGCCGGGACACTAGATTTAGGGGATTGCTATTTTGGCAATTGAATTTCACCCCAGAACAAAATATATCTATTGCCGAACACTATTAAACTTGGCCAGCCATTGCTGGTACACCAGATTTTGGGGATTGTTATGTTGGCTATTGAATTTCACCCCTGAAAATAATCTATCCTTTGCCGGACACTATTAAACTTGGCCAGCCACTGCTGGGACACCATATTTAAGGTATTGCTATTTTGGCTATTAAATTTCACCCCAGAACTAAATATAACCTTTGCAGGACACTATGAAACTTGTCCAGTCACAGCTGGAACACCGGATTTAGTGTATTTCTATTTTGTCAACTGAATTTCACCCCAGAAAATAATAAATCCTTTGACGGACACCATTAAACTTGGCCAGCCACTGCTGGGACACCAGATTTACTGTATTTCTATTTTGGCAATTGAATTTCTCCCAAAAAAATAATAAATCTTTTGACGGACACCATTAAACTTGGCCAGCCACTGCTGGGACACCAGATTTACGGTATTGCTATTTAAGCAATTGAATTTCACCCCAGAACAAAATATATCATTTGTCGGAAACTATTAACCTTGGCCAGCCACAGATGAAACCACTGATGTATGTTATTGCTATTTTAGCAATTGAATTTCACCCCAGAAAAAAATATATCCTTTACCGGACACTATTAAACTTGGCGAGACACTGCTGGGACACCAGATTTAGGGGATTGCTATTTTGGCAATTGAATTTCACCCCAGAAAATTATCTATCCTTTGTCGGACAGTATTAAACTTGTTCAGCCACTGCTGGGACACCGGATTTACGGTATTGCTATTTTGGCAACTGAATTTCACCCCAGAAAATAATAAATCCTTTGACGGACACTATTAAACTTGGCCAGCCACTGCCGGGACACTGATTTAGGTGATTGCTATTTTGTCAATTGAATTTCACCCCAGAACAAAATATATCTATTGCCGAACACTATTAAACTTAGCCAGCCACTACTGGGACACCAGCTTTACGGTATTGATATTTTGGCTATTGAATTTCACCCCAGAACAAAATAAGACCTTTGCAGGACACTATGAAACTTGTCCAGTCACAGCTGGAACACCGGATTTAGTGTATTTCTATTTTGTCAACTGAATTTCACCCCAGAAAATAATAAATCCTTTGACGGAAACTAATAAACTTGGCCAGCCAATGCTGGAACACCAGATTTACTGTATTTCTATTTTGGCAATTGAATTTCACCCATGAAAAAAAATAAATCCTTTGACAGACACCATTAAACTTGGCCAGCCACTGCTGGGACACCAGATTTACGGTATTGCTATTTTAGCAATTGAATTTCACCCCAGAGCAAAATATAATCTTTGTCGGAAACTATTAAACTTGGCTAGCCACAGATGAAACCACTGATTTATGGTATTGCTATTTTGGCAGTTGAATTTCACCCCAGAAAAAAATATATCCTTTGCCGGACACTAATAAACTTGACAAGCCACAGCTGGGACACAAGATTTAGTGGATTGTTATTTTGGCAATTGAATTTCACCCCAGAAAATTAACTATCCTTTGCCAGACACTATTAAACTTGGCCAGCCACAGCTGGGACACAAGATTTAGGGGATTGCTATTTTGGCAATTGAATTTCACCCCAGAAAATTATCTATCCTTTGCCGGACACTATTAAACTTGGCCAGCCACTGCTGGGACACCGGATATACCGTATTGCTATTTTGGCAACTGAATTTAACCCCAGAAAATAATAAATCCGTTGACGGACACTATTAAACTTGGCCAGCCACTGCCGGGACACCAGATTTAGGGGATTGCTATTTTGGCAATTGAATTTCAACACAGAACAAAATATATCCATTGCCGTACACTACTAAACTTGGCCAGCCACTGCTGGTACACCAGATTTAGGGGATTGCTATGTTGGCTATTGAATTTCACCCCAGAAAATAATCTATCCTTTGCCGGACACTATTAAACTTGGCCAGCCACTGCTGGGACACCAGATTTACCGTATTGCTATTTTGGCTATTGAATTTCACCCCAGAACAAAATATAACCTTTGCCGGACACTATGAAACTTGTCCAGTCACAGCTTGAACACCAGATTTACTGTATTTCTATTTTGGCAATTGAATTTCACCCAAGAAAATAATAAATCCTTTGACGGACACCATTAAACTTGGCCAGCCACTGCTGGGACACCAGATTTACGGAATTGCTATTTTAGCAATTGAATTTCACCCCAGAACAAAACATATCCTTTGTCGGAAACTATTAATCTTGGCCAGCCACAGATGAAACCACTGATTTTTTGGTATTGCTATTTTGGCTATTGAATTTGACCCCAGAACAAAATATATCCTATGTCGGAAACTATTAACCTTGTCCAGCCACAGATGAAACCACTGATATATGGTTTTGCTAATTTGGCAATTGAATTTCACCCCAGAAAAAAATAAATCCTTTGCCGGACACTATTAAACTTGGCCAGCTACAGCTGGGACACGAGATTCAGGGTATTGCTATTTTGGCAATTGAATTTCACCCCAGAAAAAAATATATCCTTTGTCAGAAACTATTAACCTTGGCCAGCCACAGATGAAACCACTGATTTATGGTATTGCTATTTTGGCAATTGAATTTCACCCCAGAACAAAATATATCCTTTGCCGGACACTATTAAACTTGGCCAGCCACAGCTGCCACACGAGATTCAGGGTATTGCTGTTTTGGCAATTGAATTTCACCCCAAAACAAAATGTATCCTTTATCAGAAACTATTAATCTTGGCCAGCCACAGATGAAACCACTGATTTATGGTTTTGCTTTCTTGGCAATTGAATTTCACCCCAGAATTTTTTTTTCCGGACCCTATTAAACTTTGCCAGCCACTACTGTAACACAAGATTTAGGGGATTGATATTTTGGCTATTGAATTTCACCCCAGAACAAAATATATCCATTGCCGGACACTATTAAACTTGGCCAGCCACTGTTGGTACACCAGATTTAGCTGATTTCTATTTTGGCAATTGAATTTCACCCCAGAAAATTATCTATACTTTGCCGGACAGTATTAAACTTGGCCAGCCACTGCTGGGGCACCAGATTTACGGTATTGCTATTTTGGCAACTGAATTTCACCCCAGAAAATAATAAATCCTTTGACGGACACTATTAAACTTGGCCAGCCACTGCCAAGACACCAGATTTACGGTATTGCTATTTTGGCTATTGAATTTCACCCCAGAACAAAATATAACCTTTGCGGGACACTATGAAACTTGTCCAGTCACAACTGGAACACCGGATTTAGTGTATTTCTATTTTGTCAACTGAATTTCACCCCAGAACAAAATCTTTGACTATATACCTTTGCCGGACACTATTAAACTTGGCCAGCCACTGCTGGGACACCAGATTTACGGTATTGCTATTTTGGCAATTGAATTTCACCCTAGAACAAATATATATCCTTTGTCGGACACTATTAACCTTGGCCAGCCACAGATGAAACCACTGATTTATGGTATTGCTATTTTGGCTATTGAATTTCACCCCAGAACAAAATATATCCTTTGCCGGACACTATGAAACTTGTCCAGCCACAGCTTGAACACCAGATTTAGGGTATTGCTATTTTGGCAATTGAATTTCACCCCAGAAAATAATATATCCTTTGCCGGACACTATTAAACTTGGCCAGCCACTGCTGAAACCACCAGATTTACGGTATTTGCTATTTTGGCAATTGAATTTCACCCCAGAACAATAATATATCCTTTGGCGGACACTATTAAACTTGGCCAGCCACTGCTGGGACACCAGATTTACGGAATTGCTATTTTGGCAATTGAATTTCACCCCAGAACAAAATATATCCTTTGTCGGACACTATTAATCTTGGCCAGCCACAGCTGAAACACTGATTTACGGTATTGCTATTTTGGCAATTGAATTTCACCCCAGAACAAAATATATCCTTTGCCGGACACTATTAAACTTGGCCAGCCACAGCTGGGACACCAGATTTAGGGGATTGCTATTTTGGCAATTGAATTTCACCCCAGAAAAATATCTATCCTTTGCCGGACACTATTAAACTTGGCCAGCCACAGCTGGGACACCAGATTTAGGGTATTGCTATTTTGGCAATTGAATTTCACCCCAGAACAAATATCTATCCTTTGACGGACACTATTAAACTTGGCCAGCCACTGCTGGGACACCAGATTTAGGGGATTGCTATTTTGGCAATTGAATTTCACCCCAGAACAATAATATATCCTTTGCCGGACACTATTAAACTTGGCCAGCCACTGCTGGGACACTAGATTTACGGTATTGCTATTTTGGCAATTGAATTTCACCCCAGAACAAAATATATCCTTTGTCGGACACTATTAAACTTGGCCAGCCACAGCTGAAACCACTGATTTATGGTATTGCTATTTTGGCAATTGAATTTTACCCCAGATAAAAAATATATCCTTTGCCGGACACTATTAAACTTGGCCAGCCACAGCTGGGACAACAGATTTAGGGGATTGCTATTTTGGCTATTGAATTTCACCCTAGAAAATTATCTATCCTTTGCCAGACACTATTAAACTTGGCCAGCCACAGCTGGGACACAAGATTTAGGGGATTGCTATTTTGGCAATTGAATGTCATCCCAGAAAATTATCTATCCTTTGCCGGACACTATTAAACTTGGCCAGCCACTTCTGGGACACCGGATATACCGTATTGCTATTTTGGCAACTGAATTTAACCCCAGGAAATAATAAATCCTTTGACAGACACTATCAAACTTGGCCAGCCACTGCTGGTACACCAGATTTAGGGGATTGCTATTTTGGCAATTGAATTTCACCCCAGAAAATAATCTATCCTTTGTCGGACACTATCCAACTTGGCCAGCCACTGCTGAGACACCAGATTTATGAAATTGCTACTTTGGAAAATGAATTTCACCCCAGAAAAAAATATATCCTTTGCCGGACGCTATTAAACTTGGCCAGCCACTGCTGGGACACCAGATTTAGGAGATTGCTATTTTGGCTATTGAATTTCACACCAGAAAATTATCTATCCTTTGCCGGACACTATTAAACTTGGTCAGCCACTGCTGGTACACCAGATTTAGGGGATTGCTTTTTTGGCTATTGAATTTCACCCCAGAACAAAATATATCCTTTGTCGGAAACTATTAACCTTGGCCAGCCACAGATGAAACCACTGATGTATGGTATTGCTATTTTAGCAATTGAATTTCACCCCAGAAAAAAATATATCATTTGTCGGACACTATTAAAATTGGCCAGCCACAGCTGGGACACGAGATTTAGGGAATTGCTATTTTGGCAATTGAATATCACCCCAGAACAAAATATATCCTTTGTCAGAAACTATTAATCTTGGCCAGCCACAGATGAAACCACTGATTTATGGTATTGCTGTTTTTGCAATTGAATTTCACCTCATAAAAAAATATATCCTTTGCTGGACACTATTAAACTTGGTCAGCCACTGCTGGTACACCAGATTTAGGGGATTGCTATTTTGGCAATTGAATTTCACCCCAGAAAATTATATATCCTTTGTCGGACAGTATTAAACTTGGCCAGCCACTGCTGGGACACCAGAATTACGGTATTGCTATTTTGGCAACTGAATTTAACCCCAGAAAATAATAAATCCTTTGTCGAACACTATTAAACTTGGCCAGCCACTGCCGGGACACTAGATTTAGGGGATTACTATTTTGGCAATTGAATTTCACCCAAGAACAAAATATATCTATTGTAAAACACTATTAAACTTGGCCAGCCACTGCTGGGACACCAGATTTAGGGGATTGCTATTTTCGCTATTGAATTTCACCCCAGAAAATGATCTATCCTTTGCCGGACACTATTAAACTTGGTCAGCCACTGCTGGTACACCAGATTTAGGGGATTGCTATTTTGGCAATTGAATTTCACCCCAGAACAAAATATATCCTTTGTCGGAAACTATTAACCTTGGCCAGCCACAGATGAAACCACTGATTTATGGTAGCTTTGGCAGTTGAATTTCACCCCAGATAAAAATATATCCTTTGCCGGACACTATTAAACTTGGCCAGCCACAGCTGGGAAAACAGATTTAGGGGATTGCTCTTTTGGCTATAGAATTTCACCCTAGAAAATAATCTATCCTTTGCCAGACACTATTAAACTTGGCCAGCCACAGCTGGGACACAAGATTTAGGGGATTGCTATTTTGGCAATTGAATTTCACCCCAGAAAATGATCTATCCTTTGCCGGACACTATTAAACTTGGCCAGCCCCTGCTGGGACACCGGATATACCGTATTGCTATTTTGGCAACTGAATTTAACCCCAGAAAATAATAAATCCTTTGACGGACACTATTAAACTTGGCCAGAAACTGCAGGGACACCAGATTTAGGGGATTGCTATTTTGGCAATTGAATTTCACCCCAGAACAAAATATATCCATTGCCGGACACTATTAAACTTGGCCAGCCACTGCTGGTACACCAGATTTAGGGGATTGCTATGTTGGCTATTGAATTTTACCCCTGAAAATAATCTATCCTTTGCCGGACACTATGAAACTTGTCCAGTCACAGCTGGAACACCGGATTTAGTGTATTTCTATTTTGTCAACTGAATTTCACCCAGGAAAATAATAAATCCTTTGACGGACACCATTAAACTTGGCCAGCCACTGCTGGGACACCAGATTTAAGGTATTGCTATTTTAGCAATTGAATTTAACCCCAGAACAAAATATATCCTTTGTCGGAAACTATTAACCTTGGCCAGCCACAGATGAAACCACTGATGTATGGTATTGCTATTTTAGCAATTGAATTTCACCCCAGAACAAAATATATCCTTTGTCAGAAACTATTAATCTTGGCCAGCCACAGATGAAACCACTGATTTATGTTATTGCTGTTTTGGCAATTGAATTTTACCCAAGAAAATAATAAATCCTTTGACGGACATTATTAAACTTTGCCAGCCACTGCTGTGACACTAGATCTACGGTATTGCTATTTTGGCAATTGAATTTCACCCCAGAACAAAATATATCCTATGTCGGAAACTATTAACCTTGTCCAGTCACAGATGAAACCACTGATTTATGGTATTGCTAATTTGGCAATTGAATTTCACCCCAGAAAAAATTATATCCTTTTTCGGAAACTTTTAACCTTGGCCAGCCACAGATAAAACCACTGATGTATGGTATTTCTATTTTAGCAATTGAATTTCACCACAGAAAAAAATATATCCTTTGTCGGACACTATTAAAATTGGCCAGCCACAGCTGGGCCACGAGATTTAAGGAATTGCTATTTTGGCAATTGAATATCACCCCAGAACAAAATATATCCTTTGTCAGAATCTATTAATCTTGGCCAGCCACAGATGAAACCACTGATTTATGGTATTTCTATTTTGGCAATTGAATTTCACCCAAGAACAAAATATATCTATTGTAAAACACTATTAAACTTGGCCAGCCACTGCTGGTACACCAGATTTAGGGGATTGCTATTTTGGCTATTGAATTTCACCCCAGAAAATTATCTATCCTTTGCCGGACACTATTAAACTTGGCCAGCCACTGCTAGGACACCAGATATACCGTATTGCTATTTTGGCAACTGAATTTAACCCCAGAAATTAATAAATCCTTTGACGGACACTATTAAACATGGCCAGCCACTGCCGGGACACCAGATTTAGGGGATTGCTATTTTGGCAATTGAATTTCACCCCAGAACAAAATATATCCATTGCCGGACACTATTAAACTTGGCCAGCCACTGCTGGTACACCAGATTTAGGGGATTGCTATGTTGGCTATTGAATTTCACCCCAGAAAATAATAAATCCTTTGCCGGACACTATTAAACTTGGCCAGCCACTGCTGGGACACCAGATTTACGGTATTGCTATTTTTGCTATTGAAAATCACCCCAGAACAAAATATAACCTTTGCCGGACACTATGAAACTTGTCCAGTCACAGCTTGAACACCGGATTTAGTGTATTTCTATTTTGTCGACTGAATTTCACCCCAGAAAATAATAAATCCTTTGACGGAAACTAATAAACTTGGCCAGCCACTGCTGGAACACCAGATTTACTGTATTTCTATTTTGGCAATTGAATTTCACCCAAGAAAATAATAAATCCTTTGACGGACACCATTAAACTTGGCCAGCACTGCTGGGACACCAGATTTATGAAATTGCTATTTTGGCAGTTGAATTTCACCCCAGAACAAAACATATCCTTTGTCGGAAACTATTAAACTTGGCCAGCCACAGCTGGGACAGCAGATTTAGGGAATTGCTATTTTGGCAATTGAATTTCACCCCAGAAAATTATCTATCCTTTGACAGACACTATTAAACTTGGCCAGCCACAGCTGGCATACAAGATTTAGGGGATTGCTATTTTGGCAATTGAATTTCACCCCAGAAAATAATAAATCCTTTGACGGACATTATTAAACTTTGCCAGCCACTGCTGGGACACTAGATTTACGGTATTGCTGTTTTGGCAATTGAATTTCACCCCAGAACAAAATATATCCTATGTCAGAAACTATTAACCTTGTCCAGCCACAGATGAAACCACTGATTTATGGTATTGCTAATTTGGCAATTGAATTTCACCCCAGATAAAAAATATATCCTTTGCCGGACACTATTAAACTTGGTCAGCTACAGCTGGGACGCGAGATTCAGGGTATTGCTATTTTGGCAATTGAATTTCACCCCAGAACAAAATTTATCCTTTATCAGAAACTATTAATCTTGGCCAGCCACAGATGAAACCACTGATTTATGGTTTTGCTTTCTTGGCAATTGAATTTCACCCCAGAAAAAAATATATCCTTTTCCGGACCCTATTAAACTTTGCCAGCCACTACTGTAACACCAGATTTAGGGGATTGCTATTTTGGCAATTGAATTTCACCCCAGAAAATTATCTATACTTTGCCGGACAGTATTAAACTTGGCCAGCCACTGCTGGGACACCAGATTTACGGTATTGCTATTTTGGCAACTGAATTTCACCCCAGAAAATAATAAATCCTTTCACGGACACTATTAAACTTGGCCAGCCACTGCTGGGACACCAGATTTACGGTATTGCTATTTTGGCTATTGAATTTCACCCCAGAACAAAATATAACCTTTGCCGGACACTATGAAACTTGTCCAGTCACAACTGGAACACCGGATTTAGTGTATTTCTATTTTGTCAACGGAATTTCACCCCAGAAAATAATAAATCCTTTGACGGAAACTAATAAACTTGGCCCGCCACTGCTGGAACACCAGATTTACTGTATTTCTATTTTGGCAATTGAATTTCACCCCAGAAAATAATAAATCCTTTGACGGACACCATTAAACTTGGCCAGCCACTGCTGGGACACCAGATTTACGGTATTGCTATTTTGGCAATTGAATTTCACCCCAGATCAAAATATATCCTTTGTCGCAAACTATCAACCTTGGCCAGCCACAGATGAAACCACTGATTTATGATATTGCTATTTAGGCAATTGAATTTCACCCCAGATAAAAATATATCCTTTGCCGGACACTAGTAAACTTGGCCAGCCACAGCTGGGACACCAGATTTAGGGGATTGCTATTTTGGCTATTGAATTTGACCCTAGAAAATTATCTATCCTTTGCCAGACACTATTAAACTTGGCCAGCCACTGCTGGGTAGCCAGATATACTGTATTGCTATTTTGGCAACTGAATTTAACCCCAGAAATTATTAAATCCTTTGTTGTACACTATTAAACTTGGCCAGCCACTGCTGGGACACCAGATTTGCTGTATTTCTATTTTGGCAACTAAATTCCACCCCAGAAAATAATAAATCCTTTGACGGACACTATCAAACTTGGCAAGCCACTGCTGGGTATAGATGTCCCGAACTATTTGCCGGCGAACAGTTCCTGGCGAACATACCTTGTTCGCGTTTGCCGCAGCGGGTGAACACATGCGATGTTCGGTTCGCCCCCTATACATCATCATTGAGCAAACTTTGACCCTGTACCTCACAGTCAGCAGATACATTCCAGCCAATCAGCAGCATACCCTCCCTCCGAGACCCTCCCATCTCCTGAACAGCAGCCATTTTAGATTCATTCGGAATTTGCAGTCTTAGTGAGAGGAGGGAGAGTGTAGTTGCTGCTGATTTAATAGGAAAATCGTTAGCTAGGCTAGTGAATTCAGTGTCCACTCCAGTCCTGAAAGACTCATCTGATCTCTGCTGTAAGGACAGTGTCCTGACAGCACCCCAAAAAGCCCTTTTTAGGGCTGCAACATTAGTCTGCTTTTTTTTATCCATATTCATATTGCAGTTGCCTGGCCTGCCTGTGTGTAAGGAGCTGCAGGCCCACAGACTGCAGTGTGCCCACTGCCAGTGCCCACCCCTGTCATCCCGTGTGGCACAGGACTTTGCATCAAAAAAAGGCATTTAATTTTTACACTTTAGTGTAATTTCAGTTGCTTGCCTGCTGCCAGTGTGTGTCAGGCCGACTTCCACTGACTGTAGTGTGCCCACTGCCAGTGCTCACCCTTGTCATCCCGTGTGGCACAGGACTTTGCATCAAAAAAAGGCATTTAATTTTTACACTTTAGTGTAATTTCAGTTGCTTGCCTGCTGCCAGTGTGGGCACAGTAGCTTGCCGATAAATAAGGCATTTAATTTTTAGACAGTAGTCTAAATTCAGTTGCTTGCCTGCTGCCAGTGTGTGTCAGGCCCACTTCCACTGACTGTAGTGTGCCCACTGCCAGTGCCAACCACTGATACCGGGTGGCACAGTAGCTTGCTGATAAATAAGGCATTTAATTTTTAGACAGTAGTCTAATTTCAGTTGCTTGCCTGCTGCCAGTGTGTGTCAGGCCCACTTCCACTGACTGTAGTGTGCCCACTGCCAGTGCCAACCACTGATACCAGGCGGCACAGTAGCTTGCCGATAAATAAGGCATTTCATTTTTACACAGTCTAATTTCAGTTGCTTGCCTGCTGCCAGTGTGTGTCAGGCCCACTTCCACAGACTGTAGTGTGCCCACTGCCAGTGCCAACCACTGATACCGGGTAGCACAGTAGCTTGCCAATAAATAAGGCATTTAATTTTTAGACAGTAGTCTAAATTCAGTTGCTTGCCTGCTGCCAGTGTGTGTCAGGCCCACTTACACTGACTGTAGTGTGCCCACTGCCAGTGCCCACCACTGATACCGGGTGGCACAGTAGCTTGACGATAAATAAGGCATTTAGTTTTTACTCAGTCTAATTTCCGTTGCTTGCCTGCTGCCAGTGTGTCAGGCCCACTTCCACAGACTGTAGTGTGCCCACTGCCAGTGCCAACCACTGATACCAGGTGGCACAGTAGCTTGCCGATAAATAAGGCATTTAATTTTTAGACAGTAGTCTAAATTCAGTTGCTTGCCTGCTGCCAGTGTGTGTCAGGCCCACTTCCACTGACTGTAGTGTGCCCACTGCCAGTGCCCACCACTGATACCGGGTGGCACAGTACCTAGCACGCGTAGTACCACTTATCTAAAAAAAAATGACAGGCAGAGGCAGGCCACCCCGCAGGGGCCGTCGTGGTCGTGGTGCTGTGATTTCCACTGTCCCTGGAATAATGCCCAGTGTTCAGAGGCCACGTACCCTGAACCCTAAAAATTCTGAGGACATAGTTGACTGGCTTAGACAGGACACCCAATCTTCAACAGCTTCCGCTAAGAACCTTGACGCACCATCCTCCTCCAGCTCAGCTTTGGTCACCTGCTCTCAAGTTACAACGCACCCGCCCGTCGCCACCACCACCACTACCACCACAGCCACCACAGCCGCTTCACTTGATCTGTCAGAGGAGTTATTTACACATTAGTTGGATGCAATTAGTGATGCGCAACCATTATTGCCAGATGATGTAGATTACGGGGATATGTCTCAGTTAGGCAGGATTACACACATGGACGTACAGTGTGATGATGATGATGATGATGTTGTACCCGCTGCTGCTTCCTTTGCTGAGGTGTCAGATACAAGTGAAGCGGTTGATGATGACGATGTGTCCACGGATGCCACATGGGTGCCTGCTCGAAGAGAAGAAGAGGGGGAAAGTTCAGAAGGGGAGACAGAGAGAATGAGGAGACGAGTTGGAAGCAGGGGGAGGTCGTCTCAAGGAGTTAGTGGCACAGTCAGACAGCATGTATCGGCACCTGGGGTCAGCCAGACAGCACGCCAGTCAATGCATGCTGTTGCCACCACCAGAATGCCGTCATTGCAAAGCTCAGCAGTGTGGCATTTGTTTTGTGTGTCGGCCTCTGATAACAGCAATGCCATTTGCAACCTGTGCAAAAAGAAACTGAGTCGTGGGAAGTCCAACACCCACCTTGGTACAACTGCTTTGCGAAGGCACATGATCTCACATCACAAACGCCTATGGGATCAACACATGAGTACAAGCAGCACACAAACTCAAAGCCACCATGCTCCTCCTGGTCCAGCATCTTCAGCCACGTCAACCACTGCTGTCCTCCCTGCCCCCTCTCAACCACCCGCCACTCCATCTCTCACCTTCAGCAGTTCCTGCTCATCTGCCCACAGTCAGGTGTCGGTCAAGGACATGTTTGAGCGTAAAAAGCCAATGTCACAGAATCACCCCCTTGCCCGGCGACTGACAGCTGGCTTGACGGAACTCTTAGCCCGCCAGCTTTTACCATACCAGCTGGTAGAGTCTGAGGCCTTCAAAAAATGTCGCTATTGGGACACCACAGTGGAAGGTACCCGGACGAAAAAATTTTTCAAAAAAGGCAATCCCAAACCTCTACCATGTCATTGAAAAGGAAGTCATGGCATCTCTGGCATACAGTGTTGGGGCAAGGGTCCATCTGACCACTGATACCTGGTCTGCAAAGCACGGTCAGGGCAGGTATATCACGTATACTGCGCATTGGGTCAACCTGCTGACGGCTGACAAGCATGGAATGCGTGGCTCCGCAGCGGAGTTGGTGACACCACCACGACTTGCAGGCAGACCTACTGCCAACTCCTCTACTCCTACTCCATCCTCTTCGATATCCTCCTCGGCTGAGTCCTCTTCTGCTGCGGCGTCTGGCTGAACATCAACTGAATCCTCTCAGCTCCCCAAGGGTTATTCCACATCCCGGATACGAAAGTGTCACGCTGTCTTGGGGTTGACTTGCCTGAAAGCAGAGAGCCACACAGGACCAGCACTCCTGTCCGCCCTGAACGCACAGGTGGATCAGTGGCTGACCCCGCACCAACTGGAGATCGGCAAAGTGGTGTGTGACAATCGAAGCAATCTGTTGGCGGCATTAAATTTGGGCAAGTTGTCACATGTGCCGTGCATGGCACATGTGTTGAATCTCATCGTACAACGTTTTGTGTCTAAGTACCCAGGCTTACAGGACGTCCTCAAGCAGGCCAGGAAGGTGTGTGGCCATTTCAGGCGTTCCTACACGGCCATGGCGCACTTTTCCGATATTCAGCGGCGAAACAACATGCCAGTGAGGCGCTTGATATGCGACAGCCCGACACATTGGAATTCAACACTCCTAATGTTTGACCGCCTGCTCCAACAAGAAAAAGCCGTCAACGAGTATTTGTATGACCGGGGTGCTAGGACAGCCTCTGCGGAGCTGGGAATCTTTTGCCACGTTACTGGACACTCATGCGCAATGCCTGTAGGCTCATGCGTCCTTTTGAGGAGGTGACAAACCTAGTCAGTCGCACCGAAGGCACCATCAGCGACCTCATCCCATTTGTTTTCTTCCTGGAGCGTGCCCTGCGAAGAGTTCTGGATCAGGCTGTAGATGAGCGTGAAGAAGAGGAAGAGTTGTGGTCACCATCACCACCAGAAACAGCCTTGTCATCATCGCTTGCCGGACCTGCAGCAACGCTGGAAGAGGAGTATGAGGAAGAGGAGTCAGAGGAGGAATGTGGCGGCTTTGAGGAGGAGGAAGACCAACCACAGCAGGCACCCCAGGGTGCTCGTTGTTGTCACCTATCTGGGACCCATGGTGTTGTGCGTGGCTGGGGGAAGAACAGACCGTCAATGACATCAGTGAGGACGAGGAACGGGAAATGAGTAGCTCTGCATCCAACCTTGTTCAAATGGGGTCTTTCATGCTGTCATGTCTGTTGAGGGACCCACGTATAAAAAGGATGAAGGAGAACGATCTGTACTGGGTGGCCACGCTACTAGACCCCGGTATAAGCAGAAAGTGGCAGAAATGTTACCAAATTACCGAAAGTCGGAAAGGATGCAGCAGTTCAAAACCAAACTAAAAAATATGCTTTACACAGCTTATAAGGGGATGTCACAGCACAATGGGAATCTAACAGGGGAAGAGGTGAGTGTAATCCTCCTCCTACCACGGCGGCAAGGACTGGACGATTTACAGATGTGTTGTTGATGGAGGACATGCAGAGCTTTTCAGTCCTACTCATCGCCACAGCCCTTCGGGATCCAGCCTTAGAGAACGACTCGACCGACAGGTAGCAGACTACCTCGCCTTAACAGCAGATATCGACACTCTGAGGAGCAATGAACCCCTTCACTACTGGGTGTGCAGGCTTGACCTGTGGCCTGAGCTATCCCAGTTCGCGATAGAACTTCTGGCCTGCCCTGCTTCAAGTGTCCTGTCAGAAAGGACCTTCAGTGCAGCAGGAGGCATTGTCACTGACAAGAGAAGTCGCCTCGGTCAAAAAGTGTTGATTACCTCACCTTCATAAAGATGAATGAGGCATGGATCCCGAAGGGACTGACAGTGGGGGATATGTTTGACTAACAAAAGGCCTGATTACATGCCTTGGCCTCAAAATGGTCCCCACGCTGCTGTATTTAATGTCTGCATACCGGATGACTTTCGTGAATTCTCCACCACCAACTAGGGTTCAAGCCGCAATGTTTTAGTCACTTTTCTGCCTGGAAAACATCAATTTTTCCGGCCGCTGCTACAATAGCGGCTGCAACAATGCCATTATTTTTCAGGCATGTGTACATGCCTAATTTTTCTGTCCTATGGTGCAGCACTGTGGCTGCAAAAACAAACCAAAAAAAAGGCACATACAAGTGTCAATTCCCCATCGTGATCGTTACCTTGTTGTGGTGAAGGGGCTTGCGTATCACAATGAAGCAATCATCACCTCTATGAGTGTGGTGGCAATGTTGCCACACCCCAGATGATAAGGCCGTTGCTTCATTATGGTCAGACCAAAAGCGATCGGACTGGCTGGATAATATTTCATAGAAAAAACATTAATTTACCTTTTTTTTATATGTTGTATGGGTTTTTAATACATAAAATAAAAAATCATAATAAAGTCTCTTAATAGTTTATTAGAAATGATGCAGACAATTAAAAAAATCCCCATCAATTCCAATACAAAGCAAGTACAGAGCTCAGAACTAAATTATTTCATGATGTCGTAATGGTTCGCTAATTCGACAATGGTTAATCAATTCGACCGGATAGGGTGCGTAACAGGGATTAAACTGATAGGAATAGTACTAGTTAAGACACCACTCATATAGGGTGTCACAGCACATTGCTCTGTGCACGCGCAGTGCCCCAATTTGGGAGTATGAGGACCGACCAAGCTGCTTTTTCCATCTCCCGGTTCCTCAAATCAATTCAGTTTGGTATGAGTTTGGTCTGTCACTGTGAAGGCAGTCGAAGGTACCCAGCCTAAATTTTTTTTCACAAAGGCAATCCCTGATATGGGACGTAACAGGGATTAAACTGATGAGAATAGTACTACAGAAAATACCACTCATATCGGGTGTGACAGTAAATTGCACGGCGCAGGCGCAGTCACCATGGTTTAAAACAGAGTGGAGGGAGCCAGCGTTTTTAACCATCTCCCCGTTCGAAAAATCTATTCAATAAATGGCCCCCAGATTGGGGACGTTAGAGGATTAAACTGATGAGAATAGTACTACAGAAAATACCACTCATATCGGGTGTGACAGTAAATTGCACGGCGCAGACGCAGTCACCGTGGTTTAAAACAGGGTGGAGGGAGCCAGCGTTTTTTTAACCATCTCCCCGTTCGAAAAACCTATTCAATAAATGGCCCCCAGATTGGGGACGTTAGAGGGATTAAACTGATGAGAATAGTACTACAGAAAATACCACTCATATCGGGTGTGACAGTAAATTGCACGGCGCAGACGCAGTGACCGTGGATAAAAACAAAGGGGAGGGAGCCAGAGTTTTTTTTAACCATCTCCCCGTTCGAAAAAATCAATTCAATTCACCTTTTGGGGACCCTTGGTGTTGTACGTGGCTGGGTGGAGGAAGAAACCTACAATGACATCACCGGGACGTGGCTAGCTTGGTATCCAACCTTGTGCAAATGGGGAGTTTGCGGTTGTGCAAATGAACTGTGTGCGGTTGTTTGCGGTGCATTAAAAGGGGAGTTTGGTCTGTCAATGTCTGTAAAGTGGGCGTAACCCTTAGACTACCTGATCGATACAACATCATACCTGATCGTATACACACACTGGATGTTTTAAAGCATGTTATTCCAAACAATTTAGGAATGTTAGTTGATTTATGCACTTTATGGATTAAGACCCGACTCTGCGTCCACTACGTAATTTTACATGGGAGTTTTGCCATAGATCCCCCTCCGGCATGCCACAGTCCAGGTGTTAGACCCCTTGAAACAACTTTCCCATCACTATTGTGGCCAGAAAGCGTCCCTGTGGGTTTTAAAATTCGCCTGCCAATTGAAGTCTTTGAGGGTTCGCCTGGTTCGCCCGTTCGCGAACATTTGCGGAAGTTCGCGTTCGCTGTTCGCGAACGGAAAATTTTATGTTCGCGACATCACTACTCCCCACACCGTCCACAGGCTCTTCCCTCACCATCTCCAGAGTGTGATAAAAAGCTGGAATCGGCAAGCACGTCCACACACATCTGTATCTAATCCTAACATGCATGTGAGCCTGATACAGAGCCTCTTGTGTGTGATACTGCTTGCTAAAGTGTGTATCTAATCCCATCTTCTGTGATACAGCCAGCTGATCTGTGAATCTAATTTAATTTTGTATCCTATAACCTGCTGAGCTGTGTATCTAAACCTTTATGCACGCAACCATATACATTTTGCGATCCACATTTTTTGCAGTCCCATTGAGTTCTATGAATTTGAGGACCTTATTTTGAGGACCAGAATAGGACATGTTCTATTTTTTCTGGAACTGACATATGGATATGGAAAGTACACTGATGAAGTCCCTGTACTGTCCACATCTGTATGACAGTTCTGTGAAAGATAGAACATGTACTATTCTGGTCCACAAAATGCAGATCTAAAAACCCATAAAACTCAATGGTACTGCACAAAAATTGAATCACACATGGACAGCATCCTTATTTAGCTGATCCATGACTGCATACAGCAAAACGGTTACAGTTCTGTTCCTGAGCCCTATCACTCATACTTAGTGTTGAGCGAACAGTTCGAGCATAGTTCAGGTTCGTACCGAATTTTGGGGTGTTCGGGACACAGGTCCGGACCCGAAGATTTTCAAAAAAGTTAGGGTTCGTTGTTCGGCGATTTCTTCCCGCTTTCTGAAGGGCTGCACAGCAGCCAATCAGCTAGCGTTTTACTTCTTGGCCTAAGAGCCCATCACAGCCATGCCTACTAATGATAGTGATTGGCCAAGTGCAGCATGTGACCCAGCCTCTATTTAAGCTGGAGTCACGTAGCGCCGCACGTCACACTGCTCTGATTAGTGTAGGGAGAGGACGCAGCTGCTGTGAGGGCGAGATTAGGCAGGGAAAAGTCTGCAAAAGCACCTAATGAAGTGATCGATCTACAGCTGTGAATGATTGAACTTCTGCTAGTTACTTGCTCACTGGTTTTTAGGCTGCACAGAGCGTTTTTCTGTCACTTATTTCCTGGGGTGATTTTGTCATTTTGTGACTTGTGGTGCACCAAAACAAGCTGCCACCAAGTCCATCAATTCATCAATCCTAGTTTTTTTTTTAGCTATATCCTACATCAGGAGCTTGGCTGTGCTAATTGTCACCCCTAGAAACTCAGGATAGCAATTTCTATATTTTAATAAGGGGTTAAATACAATTGCCAAAATACCAATCCCCTAAATCTGGTGTTCCAGCTTTGGCTAGACAAGTATGATACAGTCAGCTGTTTGGCAAAGGATAGATTATTTTCTGTGGTGAAATTCAATTGTCAAAATAGCAATCCCCAAAATATGGTGTCCCAGCACTGGCTAGCAAACTATAATAGTGTCCGCCAAAACATATATTTTGTTCTGGGGTGAAATTCAATTGCCAAAATAGCAATACCATAAATCTGGTGTCACAGCTGTGACTGGAAAACTATGTTTGTGACCGCCAAAACAAATATTTTGTTCTGGGGTGAAATTCAATTGCCAATAAAGCAATCCCCTAAATCTGGTGTCCCAGCACTGGATGGCAAACTATAATAGTGTCCGCCAAAACATATATTTTGTTCTGGGGTGAAATTCAATTGCCAAAATAGCAATACCATAAATCAGCGGTTTCAGCTGTGGCTGGCCAAGTTTCAGTGTCCTGCAAAGGATAAATTTTGTTCTGGGCTGAAATTCAATTGCCAAAATAGCAATACCATAAATCAGTGGTTTCAGCTGTGGCTGGCAAACTATAATAGTGTCCGCAAAAACATATATTTTGTTCTGGGGTGAAATTCAATTGCCAAAATAGCAATACCAAGTGCAAATCTGTCCATAAAAGGATATATTTCATCCAGGGCCTAAATACTAGCCCTAAAAGAGATATTCCCCTTAATCAGTGGTTACTGCTGTGCCTGGATTAGTGTAATACGCTACATAAATAAATAGGCAGATAGTGTTAGGTGCCTGAAAAAAAAGGCCTGAATTTGAAATCAATACATTGGGCCAAATATTTTTTTCTTATTGTGGTGCTTGGTGAATGGTAACAATGAGGAAAACATCTAGTAAGGGACGCGGACGCTGTTGTGATGGTGTTAGTGTACCCTCTGGTGCTGGGAGAGGAGGTGGCCATTCTGCCACAGCCACACGTCCTAGTGAACCAACTACCTTAGGTTCCAGTACCCGCTAGTATTTAAAGCGATATTTGGTGGGGCCCAATGCCGTTCTAAGGATGGTAAGGCCTGAGCAGGTACAGGCGCTAGTCAATTGGGTGGCCGACAGTGGATCCAGCCCATTCACAACATTATCTCCCACCCAGTCTTCTGCAGAAAGCACACAGGTGGCGCCTGAAAACCAAGCACATCAGTCTGCCACATCACCCCCATGCAAATCAGGGAAACTGTCTGAGCCTCAAGTTATGCAGCAGTCTCTTATGCTGTTTGAAGACTCTGCTGGCAGGGTTTCCCAAGGGAATCCACCTAGCCCTTCCCCAGTGGTGGAAGACATAGAATGCACTGATGCACAACCACTGATGTTTCCTGATGATGATGACATGGGAATATCATCCCATCGCAGTCCGCTCGTCTCTGATGATGACGAAACACAAGTGCCAATTGCTGCGTCTTTCTGCAGTGTGCAGACCGAACAGGAGGTCAGGGAGGAAGACTGTGTGGAAGACAATGCAGGGGACGATGAGGTCCTAGACCCCACATGGAATGAAGGTCGTGCCACTGACTTTCATAGATCAGAGGAAGAGGCAGTGGTGAGACCGAGCCAACAGCGTAGCAAAAGAGAGAGCAGGGGGCAAAAGCAGAACAGCCGCCGCCAAGAGAGTTCGCCTGCTACTGACCACAGCCACCAGGGACCGAGCACCCCAAAGACAGCTTCAAGGAGTTCCCTGGCATGGCACTTCTTTAAACAATGTGCTGACGACAAGACCCGAGTGGTTTGCACGCTGTGCCATCAGAGCCTGAAGCGAGGCATTAACGTTCTGAACCTTAGCACAACCTGCATGACCAGGCATCTACATGCAAAGCATGAACTGCAGTGGAGTAAACACCTTAAAAGCAAGGAACTCACTCTGGCTCCCCCTGCTCCCTCTTCTTCTGTTGCCTCGGCCTCTTCCTCCGCCTCGGGAGGAATGTTGGCACCTGCCGCCCACCAAACAGAGGATGTGCCACCGAAACCACCACCTGCGTCACCAAGCATCTCCACCATGTCACACGGCAGCGTTCAGCTCTCCATCTCACAAACCTTAGAGAGAAAGCGAAAATTCCCACCTAGCCACCCTCGAGCCCTGGGCCTGAATGCCAGCATTTCAAAACTACTGGCCTTCAAGATGCTGTCATTCAGGCTGGTGGACACAGACAGCTTCAAACAGTTGATGTCCATGGTTGTCCCACAGTATGTTGTTCCCAGCCGCCACTACTTCTCCAAGACAGCCGTGTCTTCCCTGCACAACCAAGTATCCGATAAAATCAAGTGTGCACTGCGCAACGCCATCTGTGGCAAGGTCCACCTAACCACAGATACGTGGACCAGTAAGCACGGCCAGGGACGCTATATCTCCCTAACTGCACACTGGGTAAATGTAGTGGCGGCTGGGCCCCAGGCGGAGAGTTCCTTGGCACACGTACTTCCGCCGCCAAGGATCGCAGGGCATCATTCTTTGCCTCCTGTAGCCTCTTCCTCCTACTCGGCTTCCACCAACTCATCCAGTCAGCCACACACCGTCACCACCAACTTCAGCACTGCCCGGGGTAAACGTCAGCAGGCCATTCTGAAACTCATATGTTTGGGGGACAGGCCCCACACAGCGCAGGAGTTGTGGTGGGGTATTGAACAACAGACCGACGAGTGGTTTCTGCCGGAAGGCCTCAAGCCCCGTCTGGTCGTGTGCGATAATGGGCGAAATCTCGTCGCAGCTCTGGGACTAGCCGGTTTGACGCACATCCCTTGCCTGGCGCATGTGCTGAATTTGGTGGTGCAGAAGTTCATTCACAAATACCCTGACATGTCAGAGCAGCTGCATAAAGTGCGCTCTTCTGGTGTTCACATCCTGCCGCTGCTTGACTGTCTGCGCTACAGCGTAACTTCGGCCTTCCCGCTCACCGCCTCATATGCGACGTGTCCACCAGGTGGAACTCCACCTTGCACATTCTGGAGAGACTGTGCAAGCATCAGCAGGCCATAGTGGAGTTTCAGCTGCAGCACGCACGCGTCAGTCGCACTGCGGAACAGCACCACTTCACCACCAATGATTGGGCCTCCATGCGAGACCTGTGTGCCCTGTTGCGCTGTTTCGAGTACTCCACCAACATGGCCAGTGGTGATGACACCCTTATCAGTGTTACAATATCACTTCTATGTCTCCTTGAGAAAAAGCTTAGGGCGATGATGGAAGAGGAGGTGACTCAGGAGGAGGAGGATGAGGGGTCATTTTTAGCACTTTCAGGCCAGTCTGTTAGAGGGAGATTTTTTGCAACAGCAGAGGCCAGGTACAAATGTGGCCAGCCAGGGCTCACTACTGAAGGACGAGGAGGATGAGGAGGAGGTGGAGGAGGATGAAGCAGGTTCACAGCGGGGTGGCACCTGACACAGCTCAGGCCCATCACTGGTGCGTGGCTGGGGGAATACGGAGGACGATGACGATACGCCTCCCACAGAGGACAGCTTGTCCTTACCTCTGGGGAGCCTGGCACACATGAGCGACTACATGCTGCAGTGCCTGCGCAACGACAGCAGAGTTGCCCACATTTTAACGTGTGCGAACTACTGGGTTGCCACCCTGCTGGATCCCCGGTACAAAGACAATGTGACCACCTTACTTCCTGCACTGGAGCGTGATAGGAGGATGCGCGAGTACAAGCACACGCTGGTAGACGCGCTCCTGGGAGCATTCCAAAATGTCACGGGAACAGGTGGAAGCCCAAGTCGAAGGCAGAGGAGGAGCAAGAGGTCGCCAATGCAGCAGTGTCACGGCCAGCTCCTCTGAGGGCAGGGTTATCATGGCAGAAATGTGGAAAAGTTTTGTCTCCACGCCACAGCTAACTGCACCACCACCTAAAACGGAACGTGTTAGCAGGAGGCAGCATTTTACTAACATGGTTGAACAGTACGTTTGCGTACCCCTCCACGTACTGACAGATGGTTCGGCCCCATTCAACTTCTGGGTCTCCAAACTGTCCACATGGTTACCATGTTACCATTTTATGCCTTGGAGGTGCTGGCCTGCCCGGCGGCCAGCGTTTTGTCTGAACGTGTATTCAGAACGGCAAGGGTCGTCATTACTGACAAACGCAGCCGCCTGTCCACAGCCAACGTCGACAAGCTGACGTTCATAAAAATGAACCAGGTACTTGTATCCTCGGTCTGGGTGCTGGGCCGAAATAACTGAAAGTGGCCTTCTCCAGTGGTGGGTGATATGATGCATGATTCCTTGCTGTGGGACCTCTCTCCTCTGTCTGGGTGCTGGGGCCGAAATAACTGAAAGTGGCTTTCTCCAGTGGTGGGTGATATGACGCATGATTCCTTGCTGTGGGACCTCTCTCCTCTGTCTGGGTGCTGGGGCTGAAATAACTGAAAGTGGCCTTCTCCAGTGGTGGGTGATATGACGCATGATTCCTTGCTGTGGGACCTCTCTCCTCTGTCTGGGTGCTGGGCGAAATAACTGAAAGTGGCCTTCTCCAGTGGTGGGTGATATGACGCATGATTCCTTGCTGTGGGACCTCTCTTTCTGTCTAGGTGCTGGGGCCGAAATAACTGAAAGTGGCCTTCTCCAGTGGTACTTGACCCGAACTTTATCACGAACAGCAAGGAATCATGCGTCATATCACCCACCACTGGAGAAGGTCACTTTCAGTTATTTCGACCCAGCACCCAGACAGAGGAGAGAGGTCCCACAGCAAGGAATCGTAAGCGTCATATCACCCCCACTGGAGAAGGCCACTTTCAGTTATTTCGGCCCAGCACCCAGACCGAGGATACAGGTCCCACAGCAAGGAATCATGCGTCATATCACCCACCACTGGAGAAGGCCACTTTCAGTTATTTAGGCCCAGCACCCAGACAGAGGAGAGAGGTACCACAGCAAGGAATCATGCGTCATATCACCCACCACTGGAGAAGGCCACTTTCAGTTATTTAGGCCCAGCACCCAGACAGAGGAGAGAGGTACCACAGCAAGGAATCATGCGTCATATCACCCCCCACTGGAGAAGGCCACTTTCAGTTATTTCGGCCCAGCACCCAGACCGAGGATACAGGTCCCACAGCAAGGAATCATGCGTCATATCACCCACCACTGGAGAAGGCCACTTTAAGTTTTTTAGGCCCAGCACCCAGACAGAGGAGAGAGGTACCACAGCAAGGAATCATGCGTCATATCACCCACCACTGGAGAAGGCCACTTTCAGTTATTTCGGCCCCAGCACCCAGACAGAGGAGAGAGGTCCCACAGCAAGGAATCATGGGTCATATCACCCACCACTGGAGAAGGCCACTTTCAGTTATTTCAGCCCCAGCACCCAGACAGAGGAGACAGGTCCCACAGCAAGGAATAAGGCGTTATATCACCCAGCACCAGAGAAGGCCACTTTCAGTTATTTCGGCCCCAGCACCCAGACAGAGGAGAGAGGTCCCACAGCAAGGAATAAGGCGTCATATGACCCACCACTGGAGAAGGCCACTTTCAGTTATTTAGGCCCAGCACCCAGACAGAGGAGAGAGGTCCCACAGCAAGGAATCATGCATCATATGACCCACCACTGGAGAAGGCCACTTTCAGTTATTTCGGCCCCAGCACCCAGACAGAGGAGACAGGTCCCACAGCAAGGAATAAGGCGTTATATCACCCAGCACCAGAGAAGGCCACTTTCAGTTATTTCGGCCCCAGCACCCAGACAGAGGAGAGAGGTCCCACAGCAAGGAATAAGGCGTCATATGACCCACCACTGGAGAAGGCCACTTTCAGTTATTTAGGCCCAGCACCCAGACAGAGGAGAGAGGTCCCACAGCAAGAAATCATGCATAATATGACCCACCACTGGAGAAAGCCACTTTCAGTTATTTCGGCCCCAGCACCCAGACAGAGGAGAGAGGTCCCACTGCAAGGTATAAGGCGTTATATCACCCTCCAATTGAGAAGGCCACTTTCACTTATTTCGGCCCCGGCACCCAGACAGAGGAGAGAGGTCCCACAGCAAGGAATCATGCGTCATATCACTCACCACTGTAGAAGACCACTTTCATTTACTTCGGCCCCAGCACCCAGACAGAGGAGAGAGGTCCCACAGCAAGGAATCATGCGTCATATCACCCACCACTGTAGAAGGCCACTTTCAGTTATTTCGGCCCCAGCACCCAGACAGAGGAGAGAGGTCCCACAGCAAGGAATAAGGCGTTATATCACCCTCCAATTGAGAAGGCCACTTTCAGTTATTTCGGCCCCGGCACCCAGACAGAGGAGAGAGGTCCCACAGCAAGGAATCATGCGTCATATCACCCACCACTGGAGAAAGCCACTTTCAGTTATTTCGGCCCCAGCACCCAGACAGAGGAGAGAGGTCCCACAGCAAGGAATAATGTGTCATATCACCCACCACTGGAGAAGGCCACTTTCAGTTATTTAGGCCCTGGTGCCCAGATTGAGGAGAGGCTTATTCAACTTTGGGTTGCACCGCAAGATCATGATAAAGTTAAAAAAATGAGGATTCAATAAAGAAGTGCCCCGGAGTACAAGAATACATGGTTGAGGGGGAGGCAGTTATAAATGTCTATTCTGCACAAGGGAGGGACAGGACCTGTGGGATCCATGCCTGGTTCATTTTTATGAACGTTAGCTTGTCGACGTTGGCTGTGGACAGGCGGCTGCTTTTGTCAGTAATGACGCCCCCTGCCGTGCTGAATACATGTTCAGACAAAACGCTGGCCGCCGGGCAGGCCAGCAACTTCAAGGCATAAAATGCTAACTCTGGCCACGTGGTCAATTTGGAGACCCAGAAGTTGAATGGGGACGGACCATCAGTCAGTACGTGGAGGGGTGTGCAGACGTACTGTTCAACCAGGTTATTAAAATGCTGCCTCCTGCTAACACGTTCTGTATCAGGTGGTGGTGCAGTTAGCTGTGGTTGGGAGACAAAACTTTTCCACATTTCTGCCATGATAACCCTGCTCTCAGAGGAGCTGGCTGTGACACATCTGCGTTTGCGACCTCTTGCTCCTCCTCTGCCTTCGCCTTGAGCTTCCACCTGTTCCCCTGTGACATTTGGGAATGCTCTCAGGAGCGCGTCAACCAGCATGTGCTTGTACTTGCGCATCTTCCTATTACGCTCCAGTGCAGGAAGTAAGGTGGGGGATCCAGCAAGGTGGCAACCCAGTAGCCCGCACACGTTAAAATGTGCGCAACTCTGCTGTCGTTGCACAGGCACTGCAGCATGTAGTCGCTCATGTGTGCCAGGCTCCCCAGAGGTAAGGACAAGCTGTCCTCTGTGGGAGCCGTATCGTCATCGTCCTCTGTATCCCCCCAGCCACGCACCAGTGATGGGCCTGAGCTGTGTTGGGTGCCACCCCGCTGTGAACCCGCTTCATTCTCATCTTCCTCCACATCCTCCTCGTCCTCCTGTAGTGGTCCCTGGCTGGCCACATTTGAACCTGGCCTCTGCTGTTGCAAAAAAACTCCCTCTGAGCCACTTCTAACAGACTGGCCTGAAAGTGCTAAAAATGACCCCTCATCCTCCTCCTCTTCCTGGGCCACCTCCTCTTCCATCATCGCCCTAAGCGTTTTCTCAAGGAGACATAGAAGTGATATTGTAACGCTGATAACGGTGTCATCGCTACTGGCTATGTTGGTGGAGTACTCGAAACAGCGCAACAGGGCACACAGGTCTCGCATGGAGGCCCAATCATTGGTGGTGAAGTGGTGCTGTTCCGCAGTGCGACTGACGCGTGCGTGCTGCAGCTGAAACTCCACTATGGCCTGCTGATGCTTGCACAGTCTCTCCAGAATGTGCAAGGTGGAGTTCCACCTGGTGGGCAAGTCGCATATGAGGTGGTGAGCGGGAAGGCCGAAGTTACGCTGTTGCGCAGACAGTCGAGCAGCAGCAGGATGTGAACGCCGGAAGCGTGCACAGACGGCCCGCACTTTATGCAGCAGCTCTGACATGTCGGGGTAGTTGTGAATGAACTTCTGCACCACCAAATCCAGGACATGCGCCAGGCAAGGGATGTGCATCAAACCTGCTAGTCCCAGAGCTGCGACGAGATTTTGCCCATTATCGCACACCACCAGGCCGGGCTTGAGGCCCACCGGCAGAAACCACTCGTCGTTCTGTTGTTCAATGCCCAGCCACAACTCCTGCGCGGTGTGGGGCCTGTCCCCCAAACATATGAGTTTCAGAATGGCCTGCTGACGTTTACCCCGGGCTGTGCTAAAGTTGGTGGTGTAGGTGTGTGGCTGACTGGAAGAGCTGGTGGAAGCAGAGGAGGAGGAAGACGAGTAGGAGGAGGAGGCTACAGGAGACAAAGAATGATGCCCTGCGATCCTTGGCGGCGGAAGGACGTGCGCAAAGGAACTCTCTGCCTGGGGCCCAGCCGCCACTACATTTAACCAGCGTGCAGTTATGGAGATATGGCGTCCCTGGCCGTGGTTACTGGTCCACGTATCTGTGGTTAGGTGGACCTTGCCACACATGGCGTTGCGCAGTGCACACTTGATTTTATCGGATACTTGGTTGTGCAGGGAAGGCACGGCTGTCTTGGAGAAGTAGTGGCTCGAGGGTGGCTAGGTGGTAATTTACGCTTTCTCTCTAATGTTTGTGAGATGGAGAGCATAAAGCTGCCGTGTGACATGGTGGAGATGCTTGGTGATGCAGGTGGTGGTGTCGGTGGCACATCCTCTGTTTGGTGGGCGGCAGGTGCTAACGTTCCTCCCGAGGCGGAGGAAGAGGCCGAGGCAGCAGCAGAAGAGGGAGCAGGGGGAGCCAGAGTGAGTTTCTTGCTTTTAAGGTGTTTACTCCACTGCAGTTCATGCTTTGCATGTAGATGCCTGGTCATGCAGGTTGTGCTAAGGTTCAGAACGTTAATGCCTCGCTTCAGGCTCTGATGGCACAGCGTGCAAAATACTCGGGTCTTGTCGTCAGCACATTGTTTAAAGAAGTGCCATGCCAGGGAACTCCTTGAAGCTGTCTTTGGGGTGCTCGGTCCCTGGTGGCGGTGGCCAGTAGCAGGCGAACTCTCTTGGCGGCGGCTGTTCTGCTTTTGCCCCCTGCTCTCTCTTTTGCTACGCTGTTGGCTCGTTCTCACCACTGCCTCTTCCTCTGAACTATGAAAGTCAGTGGCACGACCTTCATTCCATGTGGGGTCTAGGACCTCATCGTCCCCTGTATCGTCTTCCCCACAGTCTTCCTCCCTGACCTCCTGTTCGGTCTGCACACTGCAGAAAGACGCAGCAGTTTGCACCTGTGTTTCGTGATCATCAGAGACGTGCGGACTCCAATGAGGTGGTATTCCCATGTCCTCATCATCAGGAAACATCAGTGGTTGTGCATAAGTGCATTCTATGTCTTCCATCACTGGGGAAGGGCTAGGTGGATTCCCTTGGGAAGCCCTGCCAGCAGAGTCTTCAAACAGCATAAGAGACTGCTGCATAACTTGAGGCTCAGACAGTTTCCCTGATATGCATGGGGGTGATGTGGCAGACTGATGGGCTTAGTTTTCAGGCGCCACCTGTGCGCTTTCTGCAGAAGACTGGGTGGGAGATAATGTTGTGAACGTGCTGGATCCACTGTCGGCCACCCAATTGACTAGCGCCTGTACCTGATCAGGCCTTACCATCCTTAGAACGGCATTGGGCCCCACCAAATATCGCTGTAAATTCTGGCGGGTACTGGAACCTGAGGTAGTTGGTTCACTAGGACGTGTGGCTGTGGCAGAATGGCCACGTCCTCTCCCAGCACCAGAGGGTACACTAACACCACCACGACCGCGTCCACGTCCCTTACTAGATGTTTTCCTCATTGTTACCGTTCACCAAGCACCACAATAAGAAAAAAAATATTTGGCCCAATGTATTGCTTTCAAATTCAGGCCTTTTTTTACAGGCACCTAACACTATCTGACTATTTATTTATATACTGTATTACACTAGTCCAGGCACAGCAGTAACCACTGATTTAGGGGATACTCTATTGTAGGGCTAGTATTTAGACCCTGGAAAAAAGGTATCCTTTTATGGACAAATTTACACTTGGAGATGCACAGTAGCGTGAGAAAAAATATGTAGGATTATGCCTTCAGCAATTGCATTTTAACAATTTGTGTAATATACCCTATAACGGACAGAAATACAATAGGAGATGCACGGTAGCGTGTGAAGTTAATGAGGATGACCCTATCAGCACTTGTATATACACCTTGAGTGTAATATACCCTTTTACGGACAGATTAACACTTGGCCTGAAACAGCTGTGACACCAGATTCAGGGTATTGCTATTTTGGCAATTGAATTTCACCCCAGAACAAAATATACCCTTTTACGGACAGATTAACATTTGGCCTGCAACTGCTGGGACACCAGATTCAGGGTATTGCTAATTTGGCAATTTAATTTCACCCCAGAACAAAATATATATTTTGGCGGACACTATTATACTTTGCCAGCCACAGCTGAAACCACTGATTTATGGTATTGCTATTTTGGCAATTGAATTTCACCCCAGAACAAAATATATGTTTTGGCGGACACTATTATAGTTTGCCAGCCAGTGCTGGGACACCAGATTTAGGGGATTGCTATTTTGGCAAGTGAATTTCACCACAGAACAAAATATATGTTTTGCCGGACACTATTATAGTTTGCCAGCCAGTGCTGGGACACCAGATTTAGGGGATTGCTATTTTGGTAAGTGAATTTCACCACAGAACAAAATATATGTTTTGCCGGACACTATTATAGTTTGCCAGCCAGTGCTGGGACACCAGATTTAGGGGATTGCTATTTTGTTAAGTGAATTTCCCCCCAGAACAAAATATATGTTTTGACGGACACTATTATAGTTTGCCAGCCAGTGCTGGGACACCAGATTTATGGTATTGCTATTTTGGCAATTGAATTTCACCACAGAACAAAATATATGTTTTGGCGGACACTATTATAGTTTGCCAGCCAGTGCTGGGTCACCAGATTTAGGGGATTGCTATTTTGGCAAGTGAATTTCACCCCAAAACAAAATATATGTTTTGGCGGACACTTTTATAGTTTGCCATCCACAGCTGTGACACCAGATTTATGGTATTGCTATTTTGGCAATTTAATTTCACCCCAGAACAAAATATGTTTTGGCGGACACTATTATCGTTTGCCAGCCAGTGCTGGGACACCAAATTTAGGGGATTGCTATTTTGGTAATTGAATTTCACCACAGAAAATAATCTATCCTTTGCCAGACAGCAGACAGTATTATACTTGGCTATCCAAAGCTGGAACACCAGATTTAGGTAATTGGCATTTTGGCAATTGTATTTAACCCCTTAATAAAATATAGAAATTGCTATTCTGAGTTTCTAGGGGTGACAATTAGCACAGCCATGCCCCTGATGTAGGATATAGCAAATAAAAACTAGTATTGATGGATTGATGGACTTGTTGGCAGCTTGTTCTGGTGCACCACAAGTCACAAATTGGCCACTGATCACCCCAGAAAAAAGTGACAGAAAAACGCTCTGTGCAGCCTAAAAACCAGTGAGCAAGTAACTAACAGATGTTGAATCATTCACAGCTGTAGATCGATCACTTCATTAGGTGCTTTTGCTGACTTTTCACTGCCTAATCTCACCCTCACAGCAGCTGCGTCCTCTCCCTACACTAATCAGAGCAGTGTGAAGTGCGGCGCTACGTGACTCCAGCTTAAATAGAGGCTGGGTCACATGCTGCACTTGGCCAATCACAGCCATGCCATTAGTAGGCATGGCTGTGATGGGCTCTTAGGGCAAGAAGTAAAACGTTAGCTGATTGGCTGCTGTGCAGCCCTTCAGAAAGCGGGAAGAAATCGCCGAACAACGAACCTGAACCCGAACTTTTTTGAAAATGTTCAGGTTCGGGTCCGTGTCTCGAACACCCAAAAATTCGGTACGAACCCAAACTATTCTCGAACTGTTCGCTCAACACTACTTCTAAGCCTTCTAAGTTCCCCCCAAAAAAATGACATTCACAAAATGATAAAAACATAAAGTACATGTGGGAAATATAAAGTAATAACTATTATATGAGGTATCACTATCTGTTTTAAAAGCAGAAAAATTTAAATTTGGAAAGTACATTTTTTGTAAAAAAAAATTTAAATAAAAATGAAATATATTGGCTGAAATTTACCATGAATTACAATGTGTCACGAAAAAACAATCTCAGAGTGGCTTGGACAAGTGAAAGCGTTCCAAAGTTATTTCCACATAAAGTGACACGTCAAATTTCTAAAAAGCAGTCTGGTCTTTAAGGTGAAAAATGGCAGGGTCCTGAAGGGGTTAAAAACACACCGCACCAGCACATGTTATGTATCAGTGTTATGCTTTTTAACAGTATATTCCAAAGCTTCCAAAAATTGGCCCTTATTGGGGGCAGAAGATTTTTAAATACACTGGTGTTACGGGATGAAAAAAAAGCACCAAGCATCAGCAGCTGTGCAGAACATGAGACTGAAGGTGACTGAAATGCCTAGTGCTACTGCTGCTGCAGCTTCTGCTTCTCGTGGCAGCAGGAGGGGGGTGACTCTGCGGGTGGTGGAGAGGGGCCTCTTCTTCAAACACGCTGGCTGCAGGCATCTGCTTGCTGTACACCATGGGCGTAGTTAGGTCAAAACATTCGGGGCTGGAGCCCCGGATGTTTTGTCCAGTGCCCCGAATTTGTATGCATGTGTATTTTTTTATTTTATACCCCGGATGTCTTCAGACCCTAGCAATGCCCCTGCTGTACACAGTGTTTCCTGGTAATATATTAATTTGTCATCCCTTACTGCAAGAGAAAAACATTCCCACATTTTGCCGTGATGCAGGGCATGGCTATCCAGAAATCATTAGACTGCTTTATGTCAATGATAAGCCTGTCACTGCATAAGCAAGAGAGCATACAGGTTGCCATTCTGGCCAGCGTGCTGGAGGATCACGTCTTTCTTGTTCCACCCCCTACTGAGAAAATTGGCTGTCCTGGCCATTGCCATCATCTTCATGTTGCTCTTCCACCTCTGACTTCTCCTCTTGCAGTGGAAGCTTCTCTTCCTTCTCCTCCTTGGCAGATGTCCCCAACAGCTATAGGGCAGACTGTAAAATGCGTCAAGTGGTCTTCTTCTGCTGTGGTACCCTGCTGCATGAGCATCAGCATCTGTTCCAAGATAAATATGAGAAGGGTGACATCATTCAGTCCTTGCTCGGATGACCTGCCACTGCCTGACCTTGAAACAGCACATGCTCCCTGCTGAGGCTGTCTGGTGCATGACAAATTCGTTTACATGTTTCCGCTGCTCTTACAGACGCTCAAACATGTGCAATGTCGACTTCCAGCGAGTTGGCATGTCGCAGATTTAGCGATTAATTAACAGGCCATGCTGTTGCTGCAAGTCCAGGAGAGCCATGCCAGCACCTTGCACAAGCCAGTGTACTTATTTAGAAAGGTTGCACCACTAGATTGATCAACAACACTAAGGTACATTAATCCTCATAAAATGTTCTTTATTAAATACTTTTAAAATCATTACAAAATATTATACCACAATGCCATAAAAATAAAGGTGAAACAACAAAGAGCGCCTAATCCTGCTAGTCCTCAACCACTGCATGTAGCCTGGGTATCGCCACACATCTATTGCACAAAAAACTCCTCAATTACCTACCATCCCCTCTAAATGAGACCACCAGTCCCTATAGGGATACTCCATATATTAAAGTGCAACACACACATCAAACCACAATTGTGGAACATGCCAAACCTCAGTGCCTACCTAAAAAATGTCCGGTTGGATTCAAGCAGGAGAGCGCACCCCTTAACGCGCGTTTTGCGTTCTGCTTCGTCCTCCTGACGAAGCAGAACGCGAAATGCGCGTTGAGGGGTGTGCAATAGATGTGTGGCGATACCCAGGCTACATACAGTGGTTGAGGACTAGCAGGATTAGGCGCTCTTTGTTGTTTCACCTTTATTTTTATGGCATTGCGGTATAATATTTTGTAATGATTTTAAAAGTATTTAATAAAGAATATTTTATGAGGATTAATGTACCTTAGTGTTGTTGATTTATGTCGAGTAGGTACCTCCTGATTTATGAGTAGAGATGTCGCGAACATAAAATTTTCTGTTCGTGAACAACGAACCCGAACTTACTCAAATGTTCGCGAACAGGCGAACCGCAATAGACTTCTATTGGCAGGCGAATATTACAACCCACAGTGACTCATTCCAGTGATAGAAAAGTTGTTTTAAGTTGATTAACTAAAGGGCATAAATCAACTAATATTTTTAAATAGTTTAAAATAACCTATTTTATGACATCTAAATCTACTCTAACATTTTATTTTCTAACCTACTTTTAAATGCTAACTTCATAATTTAACATACTTTTATTACTTGTAAAATAAAGAAAAATCACTATACACCATGTCAAAAGCCAGGTATATGCAGGCTGACTATCTATCCATAAGACAGGGTGTCAGCATACCTTACAATGACAGGTTTGAGCAATTTAGACAAACAAACAAACATAAGTTCTCAATCCAAAAGGAGAGAAATTGGTTAGAATTGGTTGGCTATCTAGAGGGGCCTGGACCCTAAACCATTATCATTAGGGCGACAAAAATTGTAATTTCATATGCCAGCCTAACTCCTCTCTCACTGCCTAAGAGAGCTGCATAAACATTTCCCAACATTTAAAACTCATTTGCATACACATGGCCAAGAAATGCTAATGAGCAATATAGAAGTATCTGCCTTGTTTGTAAACTGAAACACAATTTGCATGGCTTTCCCATAGTCCCATGTTATGCAAATGAGTTTATATGACAAAACAGAATAGAAAGATTATAAAGTTAGTCTTTAAAAAATTGCAAAATAAAAAAAAAAAACTATGCAGCCTTCCTAATCATTGAGATGAGAGCTAGGTGGCATATTAAAAAAAAAAAAAAATGTTGTCACCCTAATGATAATCATCTATGTGAACAGGTCCCCCTAAGATACCTAACCCTAAACAGATAATTTTCCTTTTGGAAAAACTGGTTAAAACCCAGGCTGCCTTGCTAAGGAATGCTGATGATCTGTCTGTCTGATGGATTGTTGGTCCTGCATATACCTGGTGCTTGGTTGCCATAGGGGAGAACTGTTCTGTGTTGTCCATTGAATGTTTTATGTAATAATACAAATAATAATAAGATTTTATGATAGGCAGGCTAGGGTAAATGTCTGTAAGTCTGTTTTATAAAATACAAAGATTTGTTTTTTTTAGTCAGCTACCTTACTGTATGTTTGATTGAATATTACACCTTAAAGGGACATGCTGTTTTACCCTATAGAAATATATATATATTTTCCTGTATTAGGATCCTTGATCTCATAAAAACTGTGCTATTATCATCAAACACTGTCTTTGCATAATGTCTATAAAACATTTTTATTCATAATTTTCCTCTGTCAGGGATTCCGCTGGCCATGCTTGACTCATTTTCTCCTGTCTGCACCATGTGCCGTGCTGAATGTGCATGCACTATGGTGACTTATTCCTAGTGAAGAATAAACTTCCTAGGCGCATGCGCAGCACAGCAGAATTATACCCTTCAATCAAACAAAACTAAGCCCACCACCAAGAAGTGGACAGCACAGCAGAAACAGGTAGTCAGTATCCCTTTAAGATGTAATAATCAAACAAATGGTACAATAAATAATGAAGCCCTAATTTTTGTCCTTTATAAAACAGGACAAAATTATTATTATTGTTGTTGTTTGTATTATTACATAAAACATCCAATTAACAACACAGAACAGTTCTCCCCTATGGCCGCCAAGCACCAGGTATATGCAGGACCAACAATCCATCAGACAGACAGATCATCAGCATACCTTAGCAAGGCAGCCTGGGTTTTAACCAGTTTTTCCAAAAGGAAAATTGTCTGTTTAGGGTTAGGTATCTAGGGGGACCTGTGCACATAGATGATTATCATTAGGGTGACAAAATATTATTTTTTTTTTAATATGCCACCTAGCTCTCATCTCAATGATTAGGAAGGCTGCAACATTTAAAACTCATTTGCATACACATGCCAAGAAATGCTAATGAGCAATATAGCAGTATCTGCCTTGTTTGTAAACTGAAACACAATTTGCATGGCTTTCCCATAGTCCCATGTTATGCAAATGAGTTTATATGACAAAACAGAATAGAAAGATTATAAAGTTAGTCTTTAAACAATTGCAAAATCAAAAAAAAAAAACTATGCAGCCTTCCTAATCATTGAGATGAGAGCTAGGTGGCATATTAAAAAAAAAATAAAAATAAAAAAAAATATGTTGTCACCCTAATGATAATCATCTATGTGCACAGGTCCCCCTAGATCCCTAACCCTAAACAGACAATTTTCCTTTTGGAAAAACTGGTCAAAACCCAGGCTGTCTTGGTAAGGAATGCTGATGATCTGTCTGTCTGATGGATTGTTGGTTCTGCATATACCTGGTGCTTGGTAGCCATAGGGGAGAACTGTTCTGTGTTGTTAATTGGATGTTTTATGTAATAATACAAACAACAACAACAATAATAATAATTTTGTCTGTTTTATAAAGGACAAAAATTAGGGCTTCATTATCTATTGTACCATGTGTTTGATTATTACATCTTAAAGGGATACTGACTACCTGTTCCTGCTGTGCCATCCACTTCCTGGTGGCGGGCTTAGTTTTGTTTGATTGAAGTGTATAATTCTGCTGTGATGCGCATGCACCTAGGAAGTTTATTATGCACCTAGGAAGTTTATTCTTCACTAGGAATAAGTCACCATAGTGCATGCACATTCAGGACAGCACATGGTACAGACAGGAGAAAATGAGTCAAGCATGGCCAGCGGAATCCCTGACAGAGGAAAATTATGAATAAAAACGTTTTATAGACATTATGCAAAGACAGTGTTTAATGATAATAGCATAGTTTTTCTGAGATAAAGGATCCTAATACAGGAAAAAATATATATTATATATATATATATATATATATATATATATATATATATATATATATATTTCTATAGGGTAAAACAGCATGTCCCTTTAAGGTGTAATACTCAATCAAACATACAGTAATGTAGCTGACTAAACAAAACTAATCTTTGTATTTTATAAAACAGACAAAGACAGACTTACAGACATTTACCCTAGCCTGCCTATCATAAAATCTTATTATTATTTGTATTATGACATAAAACATTCAATGGACAACACAGAACAGTTCTCCCCTATGGCAACCAAGCACCAGGTACTAGAGATATTCAAGAGATACTCAGGAGGTAATCTGGAGGTGAGTACAATCTATTAAGTTTTGTTTAACATATCTTCTTGCATTAAAATGGCAGACCTGATTCAGTGCAGGAATTGCTGTGCTTTCATTTCATGTTTCACTCTTCGCAGGTTTGGATGCTGTCTGATCTGCAGACAGTTCTCCATAATGCAGCAGGAAATTGCATTTTTGAAATATGAGATTTGTAAAGTAACTGTTAGACAAACTCAGGCTTGGAATGTTGCAATGCCACTGCCACAAAGGCCCCCCAGAAATGGAAGATGGGTTACTGTAGGTTCTGGTAGACTTAGAGCTGTTGATAGAAGACATGTCCCACAGTCGGTGGCTCTCTGTAATTCATTTGCAGCACTTTCAGAATGCAAGAGCAACATGGAGGATGGCTCAGGCACAGTGGGAGAGGAACAATCATTTCCTATGCCTAAGGTATGCAAGACTACTGACAAAGACAAAAAGAATATAGTGAGTACTAATAGTAAGCAGCTATTGGTAGGCGATTCTATCATAAGAGGTGTGAAGTTTGATGAAAATGGTTTTGTGAGATGTCTCCCTGGTGCTACTGCCAGCAGGGACAGACGACGTATCCTTAACATTATTAAGCAAGCAAAAATGGAAAAGGAGGTGGATGTTATTGTCCATATTGGGACAAATGATCTGGCTTGCAATGAAGTTTCAAAGGTGAAGGAAGATTTTCACACACTTGGTAATGATATACGGGAGATTGCATCGACTGTCTCATTCTCTGCAGTTCTGCCTGTGCATAACCGTCAGCATGACAAGCAGTTGCGTATTAAGGAATTCAATGCATGGCTTGGTGAATGGTGTTTGAACCAGGGATTTGGCTTTGTGTCTCATGTTGGCTCTAGCTGGAATGGAAAAGAACTGTACAAGAAAGATGGTTTGCATCTTTCTCTCAAGGGAACGAATGTCCTCAATGAACAGTTCAAAGTTTTTGCTAAGGAACATTTAAACTAGGAAAGGGGGCACAAAAGAGACAATCCATCAGTTCGGCTGCCCCCGAAAAACAATGCCAGAAGATGCCAGGAGCTGATAGGATAAGAAATGACAAGCTGAGAGTCTTGTCTACAAATGCTCGCAGTTTAGGGAATAAGATCAACGAACTTGAGTCTGTAATGGCATCTGAGAATATAGATTTAGTGGCTGTTACTGAGACATGGTTCAATGAGAGTAATGACTGGGACATAACAATACCTGGGTTCTCTCTATATAGGAAAGACAGAGAAGGCAAGAAAGGGGGTGGAGTGGCCCTATATGTGAAAAATAGCATAAAATCTAATCTAATAGAAGCCAGCGAAACCAATTTAGAGTCAGTTTGGGTTACGTTGCAGCTTGGTAATCATAAGGTAACTCGTGTAGGTGTCATATACAGACCACCAAGCCAAGTCAAAGAATTGGATGATCTACTAGTTGAGGAAATGGCTAAAATGACATTGAAAGGTGAAGTTGTCATTATGGGAGACTTTAATCTTCCTGATATAAACTGGAAAACCAAAATAGCTAGTTCTGCCAGGAGTACAGACATTCTAAATTCCCTACTGGGATTATCTCTACAGCAAGTAGTTGAGGAGCCAACCCGGAAGGAGGCCATTTTAGATTTGGTGTTCACAAATGGCAATTTGGTATCTGATATCACTGTAGGGGAAAGCTTAGGATCCAGTGATCACCAGTCAGTGAGGTTTACTATAAGTACAGTGACTGAGTCACTCCACACAAAAACAAAAGTTTTAGATTTTCGGAAAACAGACTTTTCTAAAATGAGATCAGTGGTATACGAGTCCCTATCAGACTGGAACAATTTCAATGGAGTCCAAGAGAAATGAGACTACTTAAAATTGGCACTACTGAAGGCAACAGAAAAGTGCATTAGGCTTGTCAGTAAAGGCAAAAAGGAAGAGACCACTGTGGTACTCAGCAGAAGTGGCCAAAATCATTAAAAACAAAAAGATGGCATTTAGCAAGTATAAAAACACCCAAAACGAGGATGACCGGGAAATCTATAAGATGAGGCAGAGAGAGGCCAAGCAAGTTATAAGAGCTTCTAAAGCTCAGGCAGAAGAGAAATTAGCTCAGTCAGTGAAAAAAGGTGATAAGACATTCTTCAGATACATAAATGAAAAAGGAAATTAAAACAAGGAATTACCAAATTAAAAACAAAAGAAGGAAGGTATATGGAAGAGGATAAAGAACTAGCTGACTGCCTCAATGAATACTTCTGTTCAGTTTTTACAAAGGAAAATGAAGGAGAAGGACCTCAGATAGGGAGGAAGACTAATGAATCCTTTGATGCATGTGTCTTTACAGAGGAAGAGGTTCTAAGTCAGCTGTCCAAAATTAATACAAATAAATCACAGGGGCCTGATGGGATACACCCAAAGCTATTAAAAGAGCTTAGAGGTGTACTAGCAAATCCATTAACAGATTTATTTAGCCAATCACTGGTAACAGGTGTCGTCCCAGAAGATTGGAAATTAGCAAACGTTGTGCCAATTCACAAGAAAGGTAGTAGAGAGGAATCAGGCAACTATAGGCCAGTAAGCCTGACATCAATAGTGGGGAAATTAATGGAAACCATACTCAAGGAGAGGATTGTGGAACATCTAAAAACCCATGGGTTGATTGATAAAAAACAGCATGGGTTTACTTCAGGGAGATCATGTCAAACTAATCTTATTGACTTTTTTGATTGGGTGACTAAAATAATAGATGGCGGAGGTGCAGTAGACATTGCCTATCTGGACTTTAGTAAGGCATTTGATACTGTCCCACATAGAAGGCTTATCAATAAACTGCAGTCTTTGAGCTTGAGCTCACATATTGTTGAATGGATTAGGCAGTGGCTGAAGGACAGAAAACAGAGGGTTGTAGTCAATGGAGTATATTCAGACCATAGTACTGTTACCAGTGGGGTACCTCAGGGATCTGTTCTGGGACCCATATTGTTTAATATCTTTATCAGCGAAATTGCAGAAGGCCTCAATGGTAAGGTGTGTCTTTTGCTGATGACACAAAGATTTGTAACAGGGTTGATGTTCCTGGAGGGATACACCAAATGGAAAAGGATTTAGGAAAACTAGAGGAATGGTCAAAAATCTGGCAACTAAAATTTAATGTCGATAAGTGCAAGATAATGCACCTGGGGCGTAAAACCCAAGAGCACAATATAAAATCAGTGATACAGTACTAACCTCAGTATCTGAGGAAAGGGATTTAGGGGTCATTATATCAGACGACCTAAAGGTGGGCAGACAATGTCAGAGAGCAGCAGGTAATGCCAGCAGAATGCTTGGGTGTATAGGGAGAGGCATTAACAGTAGAAAGAGGGAGGTGCTCGTGCCGCTCTACAGAGCACTAGTGAGACCTCATTTGGAGTATTGTGTGCAGTACTGGAGACCATATCTGCAGAAGGATATTGAAACTTTGGAGAGAGTTCAGAGAAGAGCTACTAAATTAGTACATGGATTGCAGGACAAAACTTACCAGGAAAGGTTAAAGGACCTTAACATGTATAGCTTGGAAGTAAGAAGAGACAGAGGGGATATGATAGAAACTTTTAAATACATAAAGGGAATCATCACGGTAAAAGAGGAGAGAATATTTAAAAGAAGACAAACTGCTACAAGAGGACATAGTTTTAAATTAGAGGGGCAAAGGTTTAAAAGTAATATCAGGAAGAATTACTTTACTGAGAGAGTAGTGGACGCATGGAATAGCCTTCCTGCAGAAGTGGTAGCTGCAAATACAGTGAAGGAGTTTAAGCATGCATGGGATAGGCATAAGGCCATCCTTCATATAAGATAGTGCCTGGGGCTATCCATAGTATTCAGCATATTGGGCAGACTAGATGGGCCAAATGGTTCTTATCTGCCAACACATTCTATGTTTCTATGTTTCTATGTTTCTAGGTATATGCAGGACCAACAATCCATCAGGCAGACAGCTCATCAGCATACCTTAGCAAGGCAGCCTGGGCTTTGACCAGTTTTTCCAAAAGGAAAATTGTCTGTTTAGGGTTAGGTATCTAGGGGGACCTGTGCACATAGATGATTATCATTAGGGTGACAACATTTTTTTTTTTTTTTAATATGCCACCTAGCTCTCATCTCAATGATTGGGAAGGCTGCATAGTTTTTTTTTTTTGATTTTGCAATTGTTTAAAGACTAACTTTATAATCTTTCTATTCTGTTTTGTCATATAAACTCATTTGCATACCATGGGACTATGGGAAAGCCATGCAAATTGTGTTTCAGTTTACAAACAAGGCAGATACTGCTATATTGCTCATTAGCATTTCTTGGCATGTGTATGCAAATGAGTTTTAAATGTTGGGAAATGTTTATGCAGTTCTCTTAGGCAGTGAGAGAGGAGTTAGGCTGGCATATAAAATTACAATTTTTGTCGCCCTAATGATAATGGTCTAGGGTCCAGGCCCCTCTAGATAGCCAACCAATGCTAACCAATTTCTCTTCTTTTGGATTGAGAACTTATGTTTGAAAACTCATGATTGTCATTGTAAGGTATGCTGATGCCCTGTCTTATGGATGGATGGATGTATAGATAGTCAGCCTGCACATACCTGGCTTTTGGCATGAACTGAGTGGTTTAAATTAAATGTAATAGAAAATGATCATTAATGATATATCATTTTTAGAAAGGACTTTTCTTGGTTTGAGGGTTGGGGTGGACAGAGGACACTAGATAATACTCTCCCTGCTCTAACACTGCAGCTTTAAATTGAATTCACTATGCCTGGCTTTGGTAGGAAGGTAAGCTGAATGTAAGAATGCAGGGCAAATCGAACATAGCATAATGTTTGCTGGCAGAAGTGAATGCGAACAAGCAATGTTCGCAGGGAACTGTTCGCTGTCGAACAGTTCGTGACATCTCAATTTATGAGTTGATCTCATTAGTGTGCATAACCACTAGATTGATGATGTGCTCCATGCAGAGAGCATGTGTTATTTCGCCCAGGATCAGGGCAGCCAGGATGTTGCGCTCATTGGAGCTGTCAGGGTGACAGCCCGTGGGATGTTTGCTGCTTGATGTACTTTAGCGACTGCTCACCGGTGTGGCTACTCTTGCCCAAGCCAATCAGCATCAGCACAGTGTGGCAACGATTGACTTGACTAAGGATTAGCAAATCGACTTATGATGAAACATGCGAAGTCGATTCACATAAAACTTTGTTCCAATACTGTACGGAGCAGGAGCTCTGTACAGTATTAGAATGTATTGGCTCCGGAAAGATCTTTGAACAAACAGACTGCCTTTGTTATACAAATATTAAGAGCGCGCTTTAATATTGAAAGAATTTATATTGGATGACGTTTTATACCACGTGGCACGCCATGCGTGTATACACATTTAGTAACCAGAGACCTTGGACGTAACGCTCGATTACAAACGTGCAGAGGACTATCATCTACTGAGGATACCGGTGTGCAACACTCACCCAACCCTAAACATGGGATATAAAGGAAAACCGGAGAACACCTGGCCATAGGCATCAGGTGAAAATACGGTAAATTGTATATGTCCGTGCAGCACTTCTGCTTACCACATTGAATGAGTTTCAATATGGCAACTTACCGCTAAATGCTTTTTTGGGAGCACTCCTTGTTTAGGCTGGTCTGTGTGCAGCTTTATTGAAAGAATTTTAACATGGCAGCACATCGCTAAAAGTATTGTCGATTGTGCAAGTATCCTTTGTCTGCTTGCTGAATTACTTTTCCATAGGAACCCTACATGTTACTGTGGTCTCCTGTGGAACTTTCGTGCAGCTCCATTAAATGAATACTAGCACGGCAGTATATTGAATGAATTTTAATACGGCAGCACATTGCTAAAAGTATTGTTTTCTATGCAGTATCTCCTGTTTGGTCTCTGATAGGTTTGCTTGCCGAATGACTCCTTTATAATAATCCTACATATGATAATATATTGCGGTCTTTTGTGGCACCTACAGGTGACTATATACTGCAGTCTTGTGTGGCACCCATCTGCAAGATTTTTTGACAATGAAAGGATTAATGAACTAATTGTATTAGTACAAATGTCCCTCATACAAAGTGTGAATAGTCATTACCTATTCAGCACTAAAAGAGAATAGCTACCAACTCTTTTGTGCTATCCCCCTAGATTGGGGACCCAATCTGCATGCTTGGTCTACAATCAGCTTTTTATACTTACCTTGTGCTTTTTATACTTATTTATTTGTATTTTGTGTTTATGTATATGTGTTTTATATAGAATTTTTATTTAAAAAAATTTCAGTGCAGTTCCATACAGCTGAGTGCCCGAATTTATTATATTTATCATATTTTCTCCTTTGGTTCTATTGGGGTAACCGATATACGTTGGCACCACGATTCATAGTGCATCGCAAGAGAGCCACCTTGATATCACTAGTTTATATATATATATATATATATATATATATATATATTTTTTTTTTATTTTTTTTTATTTTTTTTTTGCCACTAATACACGGCAAACTGAGCTTTAGAATATATCACTGCACCGCAGAATGGCAAATAGGCCCTAATTTTTTCCACTTTACCACAACATATAAGGCATTTCAACAGATAAGTGCAACGATGAACAGAAATATATTTTTATTTTGCCACTAATACATGTCAAACTGGGCTCTAGAATATATCACTGTACCGCAGAATGGAAATTAGGCCCTAATTTTTTTCCACTTTTCCACAAAACAAAAGGCTTTTCAACAGATAAGTGCAACGCAGAACGGAGAATCTATTTTATTTCACCACTAATACATGGCAAACTGGGCTTTAGAATATATCCCTGCACTGCACAAGGACAAATATATTTTTCTTTTGCCACTAATACATGGCAAAAAGGGCTTTACAACATATAACTGCACTGCACAAGGACAAATAAGACGTACTATAGAAATATTTCCTTGTAATGAACTTTGTTAATGGCTGTATCAAACAGCACTTGCACCGCAATAACAAGAACGGTTTGCTAGAATGACAGAGTTGTATATTGGCAATTTGGATCCCCAGTCAGTACACCAAGGTGTAATAGGATTGTTCCTATTACCCAGGCTGTAACCTATCCTACTGAACCCTGTTCTACATAAATGCTAGGGAATGATTCCTCCCTATTCTTTCCCTGCACTTATAAATCGTTTTTTCACCACAATCAAGTCTTTCTTATAACTGTGTCAAGCCCCTGCAGACACGTTTCTCCCTACACTAAGAACGCTGGTAAATGGCAGAATCTATGATGGCTGCCGCTATTTATAGGGCTGGCTGCTGATTGGTTGCATGCATGGCATTATGGGTGATCCCGCCTTCCCAGAGTTCCTTTCTCCATGTCCTCACATGTGCTGCAGCCATTTTAGGAAAAAATGGGATTTGTTACCATGAAGCATTAGGAAATTCAGCTTGAATTTTTCCTGAAATTCAGATGGAATTTCACTTTAACTACGATTCGCTCATCTCTAGTAGAGACAGCCGAGCTAAGCCTTAGATCTTGCACGTTTTGGGTATAACCAACCCACAGTGTCATCAGCATTACCAGATCCCAAAACAGACGTGGCCAGGGATGTTCTTTGGGAGGTATGTGGCATCTGCTCTTTATTGCTGCTGCCATCAACCTCCTCTAAGATTACCTCCGCCACAACACCATGATCTTGCTCCCAGCTCCTGTCTAGCGCTTTTTTCCGCCAACCTGGTACGAATGTGTGCTGCCCGTTGCCATATTGCGGACCGCATTTGCGGATCCACAATACACAGGCACCGTTCCATGTGCATTTCACATCAGGGATGCGGACCAATTCACTTCAATGGGTCCGCAAATCTGGAGATGCAGAACGGTGCGGAACAAAATCACAGAGGAATGCAGACCCATTCAAGTTGAATGGGTGTGGATTCATCCCGGCGGCCGTAAGGAGGTTGACCGTGCATTGGGGACCGCAATTTGTAGGTAGGTGGGCCGTGTGAATGAGCCCTTAGTGTGTGTATAAACTGGAGCAGGGATCTGTTGAGGCATAATTTTGGGATGCTTGGTCCCAATAAGCCACTGTTTTCTCCCATAATATTGTGTGTGTTTAAACACCATCTGCTCCCAGTAAAGGACAATTTTTAGCAGCTTGCTAATATGAAACAGCATAACACTTGCAACAGCACATTGTGTTTATTGCACCATCAACCATACGTTTTCCCATAGCTAGATATGTGTTTCAATCTGGTATTTTTTTTCTATTGCTTTCATTGAGAGCTTAATGGAGTTTCACAACCCCCCTTTTGGGCAGACCTGCATAGGGAAGAATACTTACCTGCCTTCTGGCTTTGGTTCCCAGCTCCTTCTCTCCTCAGCCTCGGTGGCTCTGCTGCATTCCCACGATGTAAACTTCCATTTTATTTCCACTGCAGTCAATAGCTGGCCGTAGCAGTGACTTGCTCTTTTTGCATCACATGACTATTGCACATGATTCAAGGTGAGTAGGTCACCGCTGCAGCCATCAATTTTCTGCAGCAGCAATAAAATGGAAGTTTACATCCTCGGACTGCAGCGCCGGGATCCAGAGCTGGAAAGCAGGTAAATGCATCCTTCACAGCCCTGCCCAAGAGGCAGGGGGGCCCGGGGATGTGCCAAAAAAAAAACCCATCAAAGGTGCACAACTCCTTTAAAAGGGGGCAAGGGGGAGAGAAAGTGTAAAAATGTTATAAAAAGTAACATAATTTCAAAATTTCATAAAAATATGTGTTCTAGGAGACAAGAGGGTGTTATGTGCCAGTTTACTGTGCAATAAAATTTGGGATGAATCGATTCAGGTCCAAGCTAAACTTTTAGAAAAATTCAACAAATCATACAAGAAGCATAGTCCAAGAAGCTCATTAATCTCTAATCAGAATGTTAGTTATTTTAGTTGCTGCAAAATTTTTAGTTGCCGGTATTTTGAATAAAAAAGCCAATGAAGAAGAAGTAAGAAGTTGGGGGCACTAACGTAAGAAATGTCAGTCCGTGAATATCAGTGTACAATGTAATTTCTTAAGAAATTAAATATTCAGTATAAGGCTACTTTTAAAAAATGTGTACACTACTGATAAATGTTAACCGCTTCAGCCCCCCTAGCTTAAACACCCTTAATGACCAGGCCACTTTTTACAATTCTGCACTACACTACTTTCACCGTTTATTGCTCCGTCATACAAATTACCACCCAAATGAATTTTACCTCCTTTTCTTCTCACTAATAGAGCTTTCATTTGGTGGTATTTCATTGTTGCTGACATTTTTACTTTTTTTGCCATTAATACAAATTTAACGACACTTTTGCAAAAAAATGACATTTTTCACTTTCTGTTGTAAAATTTTTTTAAAAAAAACTACATTTCTATATAAATTTTTCTCTAAATTTATTGTTCTACATGTCTTTGATAAAAAAAAGTCCAATAAGTGTATATTTATTGGTTTGGGTAAAAGTTATAGCATTTACAAACTATGGTGCAAAAAAGTGAATTTCGGCATTTTGAAGCAGCTCTGACTTTCTGAGCGCCTGTCATGTTTCTTCAGGTGCTAGAATGTCAGGATAGTATAAATACCCCCAAATGACACCATTTTAGAAAGAAGACACCCCAAAGGTCTCGCGAGAGGACGCGCCGATGCGTCCACTCAGAAGATCCCGGCCGCCCGCAGGACGCAATCCTACGTACGGCGGTCCGGGACTGGTTAAATACTTGTTTTAAAAAATAAATAAATAAAATCTAATACCCTATTTTGAAATTCTGAGGGAGAGTGTCCCAGTAAGCACAGCAACATACTAATGGTTAAGGCCTTATTCACACGTCCGTAGTGTTTTGCGGATCCGCAAGTTTGCGGATCCGCAAAACACCTTGCCACCAGCCCTATAGAGATGCCTATAATTGTCCGCAATTGCGGGCAAGAATAGGACATGCTCTATATTTTTGCGGAGCCTCCGTCCGGAAGATCGGCGGCGTGCTCCGCAAATGCGGATGCGGAGAGCACAGTGTGTGCTCTCCGCATCCATCACGTCCCCATTCAAAATGAATGGGTCCGCACCCGTTCCGCAAATCTGCGGAACGGGTGCGGACGTAGATTGCGGACGTGTGAATTAGGCCTTAAAGGTGCATTCACCATGGCTCACTGATTTCAATGAGAACTGTATAATGGCAAATTTTACTATGGTGTCACTTCTGGAAAATTGAACATTTACTTCCTTGATTCCACACAGGTCAGAGCTGATAATTAGTGTTCACTGTGATTTGTCATTTTGGGATTCTTCTAAAATCAAAAAGAAATTACCAACATGAACAATTCATTTAAATAGTTTATGTATATTTAATATAATTCCTCTCGAAATGTTGAAGAATATATAATTTAGCTCTGTTTTAAGATTTACCTTGTAACATAGCTTGTTAGGCTAAAAAAAAAACATCTATCCATCCAGTTCACCCTATTATCCTGTAATCATGTGGATTTAGATGTCTTTGTTCCTATGTCACCCCAGAATTTACAATAATATAAAAAGGAATGCTGGCAAAGATGAAGAAAACTGTAGCCAGAAAACTATTTAGTTTATTATTCCTTTAGTAAATACGGCAGATAAGTACATTTGACAACATTTTATATCCTACAGTGACTTGCCATTATTTGCAGTGTCAGACAAGGTGTGCTTTATGTGATCCATTATGACATCTTCACCTGGTCTAGCCAAGGTCATCTGCTCATCTGCTACATTTGCAGGTTGCCAGACATATGGCTTATTTTTTTTTTTTTATTCTATGTACAACAGATCATGAATCGTACATTTCTGAGAACTACAGTAAGACGTGAATTTCTCTTGAGTATTGAAATTATTTTGTCTAATTCTCCATCAGTGTCAACAGCAGAATACAATAGGGGAGTTTTGGGCAGCTCTGGGGGCCCCTGATGCTTTACCCAGTGTACCATGATTGAATACTGCAACTGGTACGGGAGTCCATGGCTCCCCTTTCCACTATTTGCTTGCATAAGCCACTGGCCACTAAGCTATAAGACTACTGGAGTGGCGCGGATGGTGGCAATATGATATCAGCATTGTCCTGCATGCACTGGGTCTTAGGCAGTTTGATGACACTGGGGCGATAAGAACTACTAGTGGGGCAATAAGAACTACCGGGAGCGTACTGTGGAACTACAAACTACTGGCGTCAGTACTGGGAACATTAGAACTACTGTAGGTTCTTCTAAAGATACCAGAGTACCCCTGGTCTACAGATGCAACTCAATAAATTAGAATATCATTGAAAGGTTAATTTATATCATTTATTCATTTCAAAGAGTGAAACTAATCTACAGATCCATTACAAACAGAGCAGTCTATTTCAAGCTTTTATTTCTTTTAATGCTGAAGATTATGGCTTGCAGTTAATAAAAACCCAAAGGTTAGTATTATAGATGAGCAATTCGAAGTTGAAAATGTGAAATTCGACAACTTTCAGGAAGAATTTGATTCGCACTGAATCTGAATTTCCTCATGCTTCGTGGTAACAAATCACATTTTTTTTCCCTTTTCACTTCATTGTGCTAAAAAACGATTTACAAGTTCAGGGAAAGGTTATTCAAGGTGTAGGGAAAGGACAGTGAGGAATCATTCCACAGCATTTATGTAGAACAGGGTTCAGTAGCAGAGATTACAGCCTGGGTAATAAGAACAATCCTATTACACCTTACCTCACTGACTGGGGATCCAAATTGCCATTATACAGCTCTGCAATTCCAGCAAACCGATCTTGTTATTGGGGTGCAAGAGCTGTTTGATACAGCCATTAACAAAGTTTATTACAAGGACATTTTTCTATGTCTTATTTGCCCTTGTGCGGTGCAGATATATGTTCTAAAGCATTTTTTGGCTTGCATTAGTGGGAAAAAAGGCTTATTAGCTGTTGTCTGGTAAAGTGCAAAAATTACAGCCCTTTTTGGCGTGTATTAGTGGCGTGTATTAGTGGCACAAAAAATATTTTATTTGCAGCTCAGCGGTGCAGTTATATGTTCTAAAGCCCTTTTTGTCATGTATTAGTGGCAAAAGAAAAATATATGTGCGGTTCAGCAGTGCAGTTATATGTTCTAAAACCTTTTTTGTAGTGTCAACTAGAGGGAGACAGGATAAGAAAGGATGGCACTACCAAATGTTTCGCCCCGTACGCCTCTTAAGGCCACCTCCGGTCCGGTGTGTATTGGCATGCGTGGTGCTCAGCTCCAAGGACGGCAATATATGCTCAAACGTAGGTAAGAAAAAAGCGATGCGGCACTCACCCGGCTTCTTGAAAGTGAAATTTATTTCTTCATGGACCAGACGTCAAACAGACTTCAGGTAGCAGGGGCGGACATTGAGCTAGGCGGCTGCGGAATGCCGCTCCGCAGCCGCCTAGCTCTATGTCTGCCCCTGCTACCTGAAGTCTGTTTGACGTCTGGTCCATGAAGAAATAGATTTCACTTTCAAGAAGCCGGGTGAGTGCCGCACCGCTTTTTTCTTACCTACGTTTGAGCTTTTTTGTAGTGTATTAGTGGCAAAAGAAAAATATATTTGCCGTTCTGCGGTGTAGTTATATGTTCTAAAGCCCTTTTTAGCGTGTATTAGTGGCACAAAAATAGTATTTGCTATTGTGTGATGAAGTGAGAAAATGACAGCCCTTTTTGGCATGTATTAGTTGGGGGAAAAAAGGGCTTTTAGCCGTTGTGTGGTGAAGTGAGAAAATTACAGACTTTTTTGGTTGTTTTAATTTCCTTTTCATTTAATTTTCTAATCTAACAGTATAGTAACATAGTAACATAGTATATAAGACCGAAAAAAAGACATTTGTCCATCCAGTTCGGCCTGTTTCCTACAAGTTGATCCAGAGGAAGGCAAAAAAAAACCCTGTGAGGCAGAAGCCAATTTTCCTCACTTAAGGGGAAAAAAATTCCTTCCCGACTCCAATCAGGCAATCAGAATAACTCCCTGGATCAACGACCCCTCTCTAGTAGCTGTAGCCTGTAATATTATTACACTCCAGAAATAAATCCAGTCCCCTCTTGAATTCCTTTATTGTACTTACCATCACCAACTCCTCAGGCAGAGAGTTCCATAGTCTCACTGCTCTTACAGTGAAGAATCCTTTTCTATGTTTGTGTACAAACCTTCTTTCCTCCAGACGCAGAGAATGTCCCCTCGTCACAGTCACAGTCCTGGGGATAAATAGATGATGGGAGAGATCTCTGTACTGACCCCTGATATATTTATACATAGTTATTAGATCTCCCCTCAGTCGTCTTTTTTTCTAAAGTGAATAACCCTAATTTTGATAACCTTTCAGGGTACTGTAGATCCCTCATTCCAGTTATTACTTTAGTTGCCCTCCTCTGAACCCTCTCCAGCTCTGCTATGTCTGTCTTGTTCACTGCTATGTCTGTCTTGTTAACAAAGAAGTGCCAGACCCTGCTCAGGGGAGTGGCAGAGGCCTAAATGTTTTTGGCGCAGGCACAGGTTGCAGCAGAGTAAGGAGGTGGGGCAGCAGGAGTCGCAGCGAGAGCCCTGAGCTCCCGGTGTCATCTAGCGGTCGTGTCTTGACCAGCAATACAGTGGTTCTTGAATGGTTGACTGGGTCATCCACTTCGTCCCGAGTGACATCAGACACCCCCAGCCAAGAGTCAGTGGGTTTGTCAGACATAACCCTTAGTTGGCATGGCCAGGGAGCAGGTTCTGTGCCCTCACCTGTCCTCAACCTACATCTGTCCTGTTCTGTTACCTCAGCCAGAGAAGTATTATATGCTGTGGGCACAGCCCCACTATACAGCGAGGATGAGCTACTAGAGGACAGTAAACAGCTACTGGCCCACCAAGATGTGGAGGAGACATCCGCCGCTTTCTCCGCTAGGCGGGCAAGTAGTGATGAGGAGAGTGGCATGGGAGCTGGTGTTGCAAGCGGTGAGGCACCTGACCCAGAGACCGCTGATGAGTACATTAGTGACGTGCAGACAGTACTCGATGATAATGATGTAGCTGATCACAATGGGGAGCCGGGTGAATTAGGGGCTTCATCATCATCGGAAGAAGAGGGTGGCAGCTTGCCTGTGAGGCAGCGGTGGAGCCAGCGAGTCGCTAGTGTGGCCGGGAGTAAGTAGGGTGGAAGCAGTGGGAGGGCGGTAGCCAAACGTGCCAGGAGTAGATCACACGCTTCGCAGGAGCCTACCTGCCCGGAAAGTAGTGATGCACGGGTTCACGGAATCAGCGGCGGTAGCAGTCAGCCAGTGCATAGTGTTGGGGGTAAAATCACCTACTTAACATGGCCATATGTACAATATGTGGGCAGAAGGTGAAGCGTGGCCAGAGTGCAAATACGTTAAGTTGGCACCACGGCCCTGCGTCATCATATGCAGCATCACCATAAAGATTCCTGGGAGAAAGTGGCCTGGGAGAAACGTGACTCCGATGTGGTAGTCCAGCCTGCCGCATCAACTGCTGCATCACCCAGTGGCACACACCCAGTTTAAGGCAGTCAAGGCTCCACCACCTCAGCCAAAGGGAGCTTTCTGTCCTTCCCATAATCTGCTGGTCTTGATGCTCCTGCTCCTCCTAGTCAGTAATTTCATCAGCAATCGATCATCGAAGCGATTGCCAAGAGACAAAAGTATGCATGCACTCATTCAACGGTGAATGTGTCATTTCTTTGCCAAAAAGGCAGTACCAGCCCTGCACACACATGTAGAACAGAAGGTGGGCCAGTCCTTGAGCCTGTCGGTGTCTGCCAAAGTGCACGACAGCTGTGATTACGGTCAGGATCAATACATGTCCTTTACGGCCCACTGGGTGAATATGGTTCCTGCACAACTGCAAAAAAAGGGGCTCAGTCAGCTCATCCCAATGTGTAGGTGCACGCTGCCATGGCTAGAAACACAAAGAAAAAAAGGACAATGCAACAGACACAAATAAAGTACAACAATTCAATAATTATAGAAAACATTTTGGTGCTAATGCTACAAAATGAAAGATGCTTATAAATGAGAGATACTTGGCAAATACATTTTGTACAAAATTTTCTGGGCCCGTCTGCCAAACGCCAAGTCAATCTCTATCAGACGGGAACCTAACACTAAATACTACCTGTAATGTGCCAAAATTGCCACCATAAAAGTCAGGAAGTGCAGGTTCCACATGCATGCTGGGTCCATTCTGCTTTTTACTATTTTTGGTGCCATAACGGCCTCTATTAAATCCATGGATGCAGGGATAATTTTGTACAAAATGTATTTGCCAAGTATCTAAAATTTATGAGTGTAGCATAATGACCAAAATGCTTTCTATAATTATGGCATTGTTGTATTTTATTTGTGTCTGCAGAGTGTTGTTGCATTGTCCTTTTTTTCTTTGTAGTTCCTGCTCAGGCACAACGTGACCTGGTGAAGCTGCTTTCATCTCCATGTTGTCACGTCGTTGGTCCTGCGACAATGTCCGCCTCTGTCTCCTCATCCTCTACTGTGTCCTCAGCCTCCACTGCAGGGACAATTCATAGTGCCCCTCCAGCATACCACATGTGCAGGGCACGGCGGTGTCACTCTGTTCTGCACCTGCCTGGGCGAATGGAGTCAAACAAGGGAGGAAATGCTCCGTGTCCTTCATCAAGAAATAAAATCCTGGCTTTCTCCGCGTCAATTCAAAATCGGAACCATGGTGACTGACAAATGGAAGAACATGGTGTTGGCGTTGCGTCAAGGAAGGCTGGGCCCTGCACCCTGCATGGCACTGCATGTTTAATCTGGTTGTCAAACGGTTCCTGAAGTCTTCCAAGACTTTCTAAAAATGGCCAGGAAACTTTGCATTCACTTCAGCCACTCGTACACTGCAAAGCACACCCTATTTGAGCTGCAGCGGCAGAACGGCATCCCCCAACATAGGCTGATATGCGACGTTTACACCCGTGGGAATTCCACCCTCCATATGTTGGACCGACTATACAAACAGAGAAAGGCCATAAACGATTTCTTGATGATCCAAGCGGACAGGAGTACTCCCCTGTGTAACTTTGATGTCAGTCATTGGCAGCTCATGCATGACACCTGCCGTTTGCTCAGGCACTTTGAAGAGGCCACGTTATTTGTCAGTCACCAGGATTACAGGATGAACAACATCATTCCACTGCTTCATGTCCTGGAACATATGCTGGTAAATCTGGCTGGTCAGGAGACTGGAGATGTGGCTCCTAGATCTCATGGCCACATGAGCTCTGTGTGGGCTGAACTGTAGGCGGAAGACATTGGAGCACAAGCAATGTGTAGCGAAATGGGGGTTGTTTACACACAGGTGACAGGAGAGGAGGAGCAGAAGCAGCAGGAGGAGCTACAGGGCGATGAGGAAGACAAGGCAGAGGACCCAGACACACCTTGGCAACATACAATGGAGATGGAGGCAAGGAGTCCCTTCGGGTCACTTGCACAAATGGCCCCATTGCATGCTCACTTGCTTGCGTTGTGACAGCCGAATTGTCACTATTCTGTAGAGGGATGACTTCTGGCTCTCCACCTTGTTGGACCCTCGCTTCCGGTCCAAAATGGGGGCCTTTTTTACACCGCTTAGAGAGAGGACAAACTGAACTACTATAGAGACATCCTATGTAGTCAGTTGGCCACTGCCTATCTGCGCCATAGTCCATCTTCTCGCAGGTCTGACCGGGAGGGTACTCTGTGCTTTCGTTCCACTGCCATGTCTGCTGGGGAGTGGTGGGGTGGCAGAAGAAGTACCAGCTCTATCAGCAGCAGCCGGAGTCTAGAATCGCTGATGAGCAGCTTTCTTCACCCGCCTATTGAAGAAACTCATCACCAGCAGCAGCAGCTAGACCTGGAGCAGGACCTGAACCAGCAGGTGGTGGCATTCTGGGATAGTACCCTGCCACCCCACATTGAAGATCCGCTGGACTGCTGGGTAGCCAAACTATATTTATGGCCGCAACTGGCAGATTTTGCCCTGAAAAAGCTGTCCTGCTCATCCAGTAGTGTGGCATCAGAGCAGGTGTTTAGTGCGGCGGGGGCCATAGTTACGCCAAGAAGAACTCACCTGTCCACCCAAAATGTGGAGAGACTGACTTCTGTCAAGATGAATCAGGCGTGGATCAGCCTGGATTTCAACCCACCAATGCCTGATGCATCAGACTAGATCATCCATGGTGCCATCTGATGCCAAGTGCTCCTTCTTTTACCCACCATCTTCAGCTGGTACTCGTATTGCCACCCACCTCCCTACTTTGTCACTGGGTCACTCTGTGATCTCCTGGGGCTGCTGCCACCTCCACACTATACCTGGTGAAGTGAGTTATTTATTCACAATTGCAATTTTTACTATTTATACCATTGGTATTATCGTGGCTATTATTAATTTTATTTTAGGTGGCCACTTATTCATACACATTTTTTCAATTTCCATTTTATGAATATATATACTTTTACATATGCTTTCATATGCTCTTTTATATTGAATTCTAGTAAACATCAGTAGATGGCACGCCTGCCTGTGGCTGTTAACTTTTTATCCTGTGGTCTCCTGATGCTGCCGACACCTCCACACTATAGCCCATTCACTTTCTCCTTCACTTTATACATCTCAGAAAACCTGTACTACACACACTTGGTTGAAATACACAGGTTTCACCAGGTGTGGGAGCAATCCTTGCAAGACATGCAGATATGTGGTTAATACTAAGGATTTCCAGGATTCAAATCATTCTACCACTTTCCATATAAAAAATGATATCAATTGTAACACAGTTGGAGTGGTATATATAGTGAAATGTATGAGTTGTGTGGGGAGTACCACTAGAAAATTCAAAAATAGAATCCTGGAACACCTTAATTATATTGAAAATCCAAAAGCACTTAATGTCTCAAATGCAGCTAAACACTTTATTCACCAACATTCACGTAGTACTAATACCTTCCAAGCGTTTGCTATAGAAAAAGTAACCAATCCTCTCAGGGGTGGCGATTTTGGTAAGAAATTACACTTGAGGGAGGCATTTTGGATCTTTCGTTTAAATACCCATGTTCCCCTAGGATTAAACCTAAAGAAATAGTTAATGTATATATATATATATCAATAGCTCTATTTATATATTATTTGTATCATGCTGAACATGTTCTTTGATGGTTTTTTGTTACACATTGTTTTATATTTTTATGTGTACTGCAGTTCACACGATGCGGTTTTTTGGCCAGAGTTCACACAGTGATATAGCTATTTTTCTCCCTGGACCACACAGGGTTAAAAAAGAGAAAAAAAAGTGAAATTTGGTCATCACCAGCACGTGTGGTTGCACCTTTGATTGTTGTAATCTGTAACAGCCAGTGTCTGTCTCTGTGACCAATAGCATTTGAACAACTGCACCACATAACAAGTGGGAAGGTATTACTTTGTCTTATATAAGGTTTACACAGAGACTGAGACAACGTTACGATTAAGGACGTTTAGTCCGAAACACGTCAACGTTTGTCGCAATTGCCATGGAATCTGTCTGTGTCTGAATATGCACCAATAAAGAAGGAACCTGATTTTATCCCATGCTTGGTGCCAGAGCCACTTTTTCCTTTTTTTGGGACCTCCACACTATGTCACATTGCCACTCTGTCATCTCCTGATGCTGCTGGCACCTCCGCACTCTGTCACCTTGCCACTCTGTGGTCTCCTGTTGCTTCTGCCACCTAAACACTATGTCACCTTGCCACTCTGAGGTCTCCTGATGTTGCTGTCACCTCCACACTAGGTCACCTTGCCACTCTGTAGTCTCCTGCTGCTGCTTTTGCCACCTCCACACCATCATTGTGCCATTCTGTGGCCTCCTGATGCTGCTGCTGCCACCTCAACACTGTCATTGTACCACCCTGTGGCCTCCTCCTGATGCTGCTGTCACCTCCACACCCTGTCATTATGCCGCTCTGTGGCCTCCTGATGCTGCTGCTACTTCCACTCTTTCATTGTTCCACTCTGTGACCTCCTCCTGATGCTGCCGCCACCTCCAGGCTCTGTCATTGGGCCACTCGTTGGTCTCCTCATGCTATTCCCACCCTCCACACTTCATGACTGAGCCACTATTTTGCCTTTCATCCTGGCTGACATCATTATTTATTTGACCCTTCTTTTGATCTGTCCGAAGGAAGGAAAAATGAGATGCACAATGGATCCTGTCTGTGTAGCAGCTATAAGGCCTATATAGTTCCATCAAAATTGTCTTGTGATTTGGTAGCCAAAAGCAGGAGATGGTACAAAACACAGAAGACATGCAAATGTTCTATTCACGTGTCATCTCTGTTTTGGATCCACTCCTGTTTTTTTTGGCATTAGCAATACTGATGGATTACTGATCAAATGCTGACCGAGTGAAGGCGGATGCTCAACAGACAAGATCCCTGTTTTTGGGATTATTGTTCTGACGGATCAGAGGAAGGGCAAAATAATCAGCAACGTCAACACAATGAATGATTGACAAGTCATATGTGGGAATCGGAGGAAGAATTACTATTCTTAGGTTCTTAATTGCTTTAAAAAACATATATATCACATTTTATTTGGGTCAATCTTCCACTTAGGGGAGCATTAATGGCTGTGAAGTGAACCTTAAATGTTTTATACTTCAGTCCATTGTAAAAGCCTTTTTGTAAAAACTAAATAATCACCGCCAGAGTGTTATGTTCTGCATTATTATTGAAACACCACTTCATTGTAGTTTTCATTGTAGATGGTCTCTTGGAAGACATGATTGTATCTATGACTAGTGATGAGCGGCAGGGGCAATATTCGAATTTGCGATATTTCGCGAATATTTGGGCGAATATTCGCCATATATTCGAAAATTCGCAAATTCGTAATCTCCATACATTATTTTCTTGTTTGCGAAAATGCGCATACAAATTTGCATAAATTAGCATACAAATTTGCATAAACTGGCATTTAAAAGATACCTTTTAAATACCAGCTTATGCGAATTTTTATGCCAATTTATGCAAATTTTTCCTGCGATTTTTCGCAAACAAGAAAATAATGACATTATTTTCTTGCTTGCGAAAATTTGCATATAAAAAATTCGCATAAAACGAATATTCGCAATTGCAAATATATTTTGCGATATTCTAAATATTCGCGAATTCTCAAAATGCTGATATTCAAGATTAAAATTCGCAATTCAAAAATTCGTGATCAACACTATCTATGACCACATTGGAGAGGCCCTGTCTTGCGAGTTCTATCCGCTTATTCTCCAAGCTGTTAGATGGAGTCTGGACAAATCTGGATTTGGCGATATTGTCTGGACATAGACATACTTCTGGTCCCTTCTCTGCTTGTTGAAATAATACACATTTGACCAATTGTCCAACTGAACTAGTAAATCTTTCTGAAAGAGGGTAGACTGGAAATTACGCAATGACAACTTGATCGCCCTCAGCTATTTCATGTTGGTGAAGAGAGGTCTTTCTTCGCAGGACCACTTACCTTGAGACCATTTCCCCCCTACATGGGCACCCCAGCTTCTGACATGAGAACCACTGGTGAGTGAACTGTCAGAGATCTCCCCTTTTTCAGCCGAGGAATATTCAGCCACCACTTCAGATCTACCCTTGTGGAGGGGTCAATTTTCAGGAATCTGTCTAATGAGTGTGGGTTCTTGTCCCAATTCCAAAATATTTGCTTGTAGTTGATGAAAATGAGCTCTCGCCCAGGGAACTCCACCTCACTCTGAGGAAAGAGACTGCAGTACCATAATCTCTGTCCTGATGAAGACCCATGAGTTCTTCAGCAGATGGTAGACTTCTTGGAGAATCTTCAGAATTCTGTTGTTTGACAGAGTGCTCGTCATCCGTCTGGTGTGAATGATGAGTCCTAGAAAGAGAAGATGATTGGATTGATTTCTCCAAGTTGATCAGAAAACCATGTAGGGCAAGCATCTCCAGAGTCACCTGCAGGTGAAGCTTCAATTGTTGTTCTGATGAGGCTTTGTCTAACCAGTCACCCAAGTATGGAAACACAAATATCCCCTGTAATCTGAAGGTGAAGAACATGAGAGGACATCTGTATTGCTATTCTTAGAAACTTCCAGTGGGCTGGAAGGATTGGAATATCTAGATAGGTATATTTCAATTTTATTGTCGACATAAATTAGCCCACTTGTAGGAACGCTGTACCGGACTTGAGGTTCTCCATCCTGAATTTTTTCGTCATTAAATATCTGTTCAAATAAGTGAAATTCATCACTAAGCATCATTTTCCTCCTGTTTTCGGGACTGAAAAAATATGACAGTAGACACCTTTTCTTTTTTCTGCAGCAGGAACAAGGTCTAAGGTGTTTTTGGCCATGAACTCTTCCACTAGTTGCAGAAGAATTGGATTCCCTCCTTTGTTGGCAAAAAACGGTCTTTGGGTACTTGTGTCAGTTCCAAAAAATACCCTCTCTTTATCATAGAAAACACCTAGGAGTCGGATGACAATGAAGACCAAACAGCAGCAAATGCTGATAATCTGTCACCAACCGGGGGGATTGATGATCTGGCGTTATAAATAAGAGCACTTCTGTCTGGTGATCTTCTTTTTATTGTCTGAGCTTGGTTTCTATCTGAACTGGTTTCTTCCAGTAAATCTTCCTCTAAACTTCGAAGATGTTTTGTTTTGGGCACAAAAAGTCTTAGCCTTTGGTTTCTTAGGATGTGGAAATAAGATACCTTTCCCTTCACTCTTGAGTATATCTTCCAGCTGCTGACCAAACAGTGAAGCCGTCTGAAAAGGCAAAACACAGAAGTGATACCCTTTAATGGTATATTTCATGACCACTGTTTGCTTCACAACACTCTTCTGGCTACTGTTGACAGAAAATGGATCTGGAGATAAACCAGCACATCCACTGGAGAATCACACAGAAAATCAGCTGCGGATTTTCATCCAGTATTTATCCTCTAAAGAACTCCTTCTTGTAGATCATTTGTCAGTTGACTAAACCAGATCCTGAGGGATCTTCCTACTGGAACCGACGACAAGGCAAAATGCGCAGATGAGATTGCGGCCACATAATCTATCTTTAAAAAGGAGTCCATCTTTCTGTCTAAAGGCTCTTTAAGCAGTGAGGAATCCTGAGAAGGGATCACAGATTTTTTAGAGTCTGGTGACCGCCAAATCCACCTTTGGTGATGCTTCCCAACTGGAGATTTGTCTCGGGTATAGTCTGTAAACTACTTTAAACCTTGAGCCTTAATCCGCTCTGGTATCTGGTTTTGGCCACTCACTTTCCAGGCACTGTTTTGAGCACAGGATGAGAAGGGAAGTATTTGGTAGTTGCAGAGCTCTTATTTATATTTATTTTCTGTGTTCTTTTCTCATTCCACAGTCCATTTAACTGCTTTCATGAGAGAAGAGACTATATCACTGTGGAGCAGGTACAGATCTTCAGAGGACATTATAGATGAATCGTCTGAAAACATATCTTCATCAGCGCTGTCAGACTCAAAGGGAGTCTGTACAAATTGTGGTGTAGTTTCTCTATGCATTATTTTAGCTTTCTTAGCAGCATGCACTAGAAGCAGATTATGTAATGTCTCTGTAATTTGAGACTTGAACCAGGCCTGGGTTTGAAAAGCTGAAGATATATTAGCTGGATGGCACAATATATGCACTGAATACTTGGTTGAGCCTCCGTTTGCATAAATTACTGCATTAATTCAGTGTGGGATGGAGACAATAAGCCCGGGCCACTGCTGAGGTGTTATGGAAGCCCAGGTTGCTTTGATAGCACCCTTCAGCTCATCTACATTGGTGAATCTGGTGTCTCTCATCTTCCTTTTGATAATACACCATAGATATGGGGTTCAGGTCAGATCAGTTTGCTGCCCAATCAAGCACAGTGATACCGTCGGTATTAAACCAGGTATTGGTACTTTTAGCAGTGTGATCAGGTGCCAAGTCCTGCTGGAAAATAAAGCCAGCATCTACATAAAGCTTGTCAGCAGAGGGTAGCATGAAATTGTATTTCCTGGTAGACCATGGTGCTGACTTTGGACTTGATATATAGTAACACAGTGGACCAATACCAGCAGACGACATGGCTCCCCAAACCATCATTGACTGTGGAAACTTCACACTGGACCTCATGCTAATTGGATTGTTTACCTCTTTACTGTTCCTCTAGACCTAGCATGTCCAAACTGCGGCCCTCCAGCTGTTGAAAAACTACAACTCCCAGCATGCCTGGATAGCCTACAGCTATTAGGGCATGCTGGGAGTTGTAGTTTTGCAACAGCTGGAGGGCTGCAGTTTGGACATGTCTGCTCTAGACTCTGGGACCTTGATTTCCAAATGAAATGCAAAATGTACTTTTATCTGAAAACAGGACCTTGGACCACTGAGCAACAGTACAGTCCTTTTTCTCCTTAGCCCAGGTAAGATACTTCTGACGTTGTCTCTAGGTCATCAGTAGCTTTACACAAGGCATGCGACAGTTGTAGTCCATGTCCTGGATATGCTTGTGTATGGTGGCTCTTGAAGCACTGACTCCCGGTGCATATATATATATATATATATATATATATATATATATATGAGTTTCAGTTTTTAAATTGAATTACTGCAATAAATTAACTTTTCTGTGACAATCTACTTTATTGAAATGCACCTGTATATGAAAAAATTATTTTTACATTGTTTTTGTTTGTAAATCTATGAGTTTTAGATGCAAATGCATTTGTATGCATTTTTTAAATAACTCTTAATTAGTATGCATGAACTCTGCATACTTTGAACTTTTATTTTTTGGAGATATGGTGTGATTAACTTCTGCATGGGTCCCACTTTTGACCACTAATATGAACTTTTACACGATGATAATAAAAAATTGTAATTTACATTACAAAATTACATAAATATGTCTGGGTATATAAAGTATTGAGTGTCATTATGACAATGAGGCAGATGTCTACTTTCAGAAAACGTATGGGTATTGGGATTTAGTATGATTTAATACTGCAATTCAGTTTTTATTTGTACATGTAAAGTGCAAAAAGTCATACACAGAATGGTATTAATGAAAAACACAGATTGCGCTGCAAAAAATGCACCTCTCTATTATTTTTTTTTTATGATTGAAATTGAAAACAAAGGCCATGAGTTATCAAGACCAGCTGTGCTGCTGGAGGAAAAATGTAACTTATGACGAGAAGCAGAGCTAATCATTAGCCCCTTAGTGACCAAGCCTGTTTGGGTCTTTGTGACCAAGCGTTTTTCTTCCTTTTTTCATCGTCGTGTTCCAAGAGATATAACTTTATTTTTCCGTCTATATAGCTTTATGAGGGCTTATTTTTTTTGGTGGCAACTAACAATAAATTAGCAATTCTGTCTTTTTTTTTTTTAAGGCGTTCACTGTAGGGGATAATTTATTTGATATTCATGTAGGCTGGGTCATTACGGATGCGTCAATACCAAACATATAGGGAAGATTTCTTTTTGCAATTTTTTTTATTGAAAAGCGTATTTTTTTATTTTTTGAAATTTTTGTATTTAATAAATATGTTTTTTTTCTTTTTTTTACCACTGAATAGTCCCACAAGAGGACTATAACAAACAGTATTTTGATTGCTCCTAAAATACAACGCATTATCTCTATAATGCACTGTAGCCTGCTGGATCTACTACAGGAAGGATGGGGCCTAGGGATCGGAAGCCAGGTGAAGCTTTACGACACATCAGCACCAGAATTTGCGATAGAGGGAATCGGCTCTCTCTATCACCACTTTACATGCGGCGGGCCGCATTGCGCCCAGCATGTAAAGCATTAAACAGCCTGGATCGGCACTCCTGCCGGTCCGAGCTGTTAGAGCAGGGCCCCGGCTCTCATGTGAATTGAATTTTTCTGAAATTCGGACTTTGATTCGCTCAACACTAGTCATCAGCATCTGATCGGCGGGGTCCCCGGTGTTTGACCTCCGTGGAGCCTATACATTTTACAGTAGTACAGAAGCTATATTGTTAATGAAGTTTTCAAACTCATTGGGTTCAGATACTGTAGTCCAGACCCGATTTGCTCAACACTAGTCATAACCCCTGGATATGAGCAGTGTATAATGTGATTGAAAAATTTATCAAGTCAGCAAAGGAGACAATATAGATAATAACAATACATTAGTAATTGCATTGTATTAACTTTATCTACATGCCATTTGCTAAAGTGAGACTACTACTTTAAGGCAAACATGCAATGGCTGAATAAGACCACCATGCAGTGGCTGAACAATACCTTCGTAGCATGACTGAATAATACCAGCATTGTGGTTTAATAAAGGTTTTCAGGACATCATTACAAAATTGTACTCTGAGCTGTATGCCAGTTAGTAGACAGAGATTAAGATCAAGCAAGTTCCATGCTCTGACTAATAAGGTTCCATGCTCTGACTATATAATAATGACTGCAGGGTAAAAATATGATTTAGTTAATAGACAAGAATATGAATCTTAAAAGTGATTTGATTATTTCTGATGGGAATATAATAATATTACACTTTAGAAAAGTAACAATGTTATTTTAGATTGCGCTGCCATCTACTGGCAAGTAATTTATTGATGTAAAACTACATGTGAATTTGGAATGGTGTGTTATACTTATCACTTTAATACTGTTTTTAGGCACAAATTTGATAAAACATACAGTCTGTGAAACTCTAACAATGATTTCCCACTAAAAAAGGTTGATTCTCCTGAGAAGGAAAATTTACTTTACTGTACCTCTAATAATGTCCAGCCTTGTTACTGTTAATCTGGTATAAACATAAACCTATCCATTTTGCAAAAAAAGAAAAAGCAAGCTGGAACAAAATGTTCTTGTATAATAAAAAAAAAAAAATTTAAATAGCTTATTAGGGTATTCAGAGTTAACAATCTGAAGTCCTTAAAAGGGGTTGTCTCACTTCAGCCAATTGCATTTATCAGGTTGAGAAAGTTAATACAAGGCACTTCCTAATATTATTGTTCCTATCCATATTGCTTCCTTTGCTGACCTGACCAGCCTGTCTGCCCCATACACTGATTTTAATTAGTGTGAGTATACCGCATTTGCGGATCCGCAATACACGGGCACCATTCAGTGGCCGTTCCGCATCACAGATGCGGACCCATTCATTTCAATGGGTCCGCAAATCCAGAGATGCGGATCGGTGCGGAATGGTGCAGAGCGGATTGACGGAACGGAACACCATGGAAGCACTACGGAGTGCTTCCGTGGTGTTCTGTTCCGTACTTCCGTCCCGCAAAAAGATAGAACATGTCCTATCTTTTTGCGGAATGGGCAGATCATGGACCCATTCAAATGAATGGGTCCGCGATCTGCTGCGGCTGCCCCACGGTCGGTGCCCGTGCATTGCGGGCCGCAATTTGTGGCCCGCAGCACGGGCATGGGGCTCACACGTGAAAGAGGCCTAAAGCTTAGCCTGCTCTCCCTTACTCACTGGAGGCCTTTTGCACCAGGAGAGGTATAGGGTGGACTCTCATTGCATTCGTTGTTAGCCATCTGGAACCAGGGGAGGTTTAGAGTGGGCTCGGCATGCATGTTGCATTCCCTGGATTCAAAGGAGGCCATTTGAGCATAAAAAATTACAAAGATTAAGGTGGGCCCAGCATGCATGTGGAACCTACACTCCCTGAATTCTATAGTAGCCATCATGGCACATAACAGGGGGAATTTAGTTTTAGGTTTCTGTCTTACAGAGTTTGCCTTGACGTGTGGCAGATGGGCCCAAATAATTTTGTACAAAATGTATTCGCCAAACATCTCAAATTTATAAAATAAGCATCCGTTCACGCTTTGTTTACTGGTAAAAGGAGAGTTGCGTTATGGATTCCGTTACCATGGACCATAAAGCAATTCTATGATGGAATGCATAACGGAATGCTTTTAGAGGCATTCATTTATTCATTCCGTCATAAAAAAAGTCTATAGGCTGCAAAACGGATCCGTCCCATTTCCGTTATGCAGGAGAGGACTCCCCTGCATAATGGAAATGGGACGGATCTGTTTTGCAGCCCATAGACTTCTATTATGACGGAATGAATAACGGAATGCCTCTAAAGGCATTCCGTTATGCATTCCATCATAGAATTGTGTTATAACGCAATTCACCATTTACCAGTAAACGAAGCGTGAACGGATTTCAAAATATGAAATTCACTCATCTCTAGTTACTACCACCCTGAAATCCAGCAGTGGTGGCTGTGCTTGCACTCTATAGAAACAAGTGCTGGACTATGCGCACTCCCAGGGCACAATAGAGAGGCCAGCATATTTTCCTATTGTCACTAACTTACCTTGCCGGGCTCCAGCTACGTGCTCTGGGGCTGCAATGACACCCCTTGGTGATGCGCCAGCAAAGCCGACCCCCTGGTTATGCACTGCCTAAGCCATGACCCTAGTATGTGCCGCCTAAGCCATGCCTCCTTGGTGACACAATCTTGTCCATAGTAACAGAGCACCTGCTCTGTTCCTCCTGGCAGCACTTGCTCGCTGGGGAGATTAATAAGTCATGGGACCTGTATATGTTTATGAGGCAGGCTCAGCCTGCCTATCTCAGGACTATTTGTATTCTGGTTCAATGGGGCACTGACTCCCTTTACATATCGTTTCTGATCCTGGGATTTGGTGCTCTGTTTACATCCCCCGCTGCTCTTGTGCGTGTTGTGGATTGTTGCCTTGTATTTGACTTTGGCTTGCTTTTGACCTCCATCTGTCTAGTAATTTTGTACCTTGATACCCATCTGGTTTTGACTTTTGACTTGGCACTTTTTAAACTACCCTGCATCCTGTGATTTGGTTCTGTATTGTCCTCCTGGCTTTGACCCATTTCTGTACGACCCTTCTCTGTGTGTTTGTCTGTTTGGGTTTCGGCTGTGTGAACAGGTCCCTACAGTTTTTACCAGAGGTATTTGGACTTGCTCCCTGCATTAACCAGCATAGGAACAGTAGACCAGTTGAGGGCTTGCCGCTTGCACTGCAAGTAGGCAGGGACAGCGCGTTGAGTTCCAGTTAAGGCTCACCATGTGTATTTCCCTGTTTGTGGTCGTGTGCAAGCATGGTCACCTCTGCTGGATTACAGGATGGTCATGCTCATAACTAGAGATGAGCAAATTTTTTAAAAATTTGATTCAGCCGATTCGCTGAATTTTTTTTAAAAATTTGGCTTGATCCAAATTTATTTACAGCGACGTCCCTGCAGACGTCTCTCTCTGCACTAAGTACACTGATAAATGGCAGAATCTAAGATGGCTACCTTTATTTATAGGGCTCAGACATCACAGGGCTGGCTGGCTGCTGATTGGCTGCATGCATGGCATTATGGGTGATCCCGCCTTCCCAGAGTTCTTTGCTCCATGTATTCACATGTGCAGCAACCATTTTAGGAAAAAATGCGATTCGTTGCCACGAATCCCGAGGAAAATCGGATTCGGTGCAAATCAAATTTGTCCCCTAATTCGGATTGAATTCCACTTCATCAACTTTGATTTATCTCTAGTCCTAACCATGGAAACAAGTAGTGCATAATATGATGGAAAAATGAATCCAGCCAGCAAAGGAAACAATATGAACAGTGACAATATATTAGTAAGTGCCCTGTATTATATAAAAGGGCCCTTAACAAGTAATCCTGCATTTACACCACCCCCTTTCTTGCCATTGCAAGGTAAGAAATGCAAGAAGATAAGAGGAGTAAATGAACTGATTCGGAATTTAAAAGGCGTATACCTATATAAAAATAGCAATTGTGCCACTGGTTTTTTTTTTGCACTTTTCACTGTCTGGCATAAATTATATTTTACTGTTATTCTTCAGGTCATTACAAGTACAATTTTCTGCTGTAACTTTTTTGCACAATAAAAGCACTTTCTTTAAAAAAAAATCATTTGTTTTTGTGTTGGTATATACTGAAAGCCATAGCATTTTTATTTTCCCATTGTTCATTCTGTGCGAGAGCTTGCTTTTCTCAGGATGGGCTGTAGACGTTATGAAAAAAAACAAGAATAGGCATTAAAATAGAAGCATAATTTATTATTGAATGCTTTTATATGTGATTCAACGTGTTTTACTAATACACTTTGTTGGGGTCAAAGTTCAGTAGTAACTCACACCAGTTTACCTCTCCCTTTTCCTGCAAATTGTATACCCTATACTCATCACACTAATCATATAGTAGTAGCTGAGCCGTGTATACCCGCAAATGTCTTGTTCAAGTGAACAGCTATCACATGTATGGTACGCTCAGTCTACTGAGTGCTGTGAACAGCCGAGAGGCCTCAGTGCCCGCCTGAGCTCTACTGACCCTCCAGTCAGCTTTTGGAGTTGAAGAGTTGGAACCCAACCAATAACATTGATGGCTAATCCTAAGAATAGGTAGAAAAAAAGTCCTGTAATTGAGTTTCAATTTTTTGGTGCCTAATCGTATAGAAAGAAGGATTAAAAATTATTGTTATAAAATATTAAAAAGAAAGCTGTAGAACAAATATGAAGTCAGTTTTCAAATGCAGTTCACCCATGAATGTAAATATGTTCAGAAAAGCTAGTGATTTGCTAACTGATGACAGAAAGGTCTGCAGTGACACATTTAGAGCAAATCATACCATTTTAATGACAATTGTTTTATTTTATGCCAAATAGCTGACAATCCAAATAGGAGGGGCCATCAAACAATAGCGATAACAGTACACTATATAATAGAAGCTGTAGAAATGTTAATCTTCAGATATTTGGTTGGGTATTCATCTTAGAAAACCTGTAATCAAAAATCTCAGCCATGAAGATCGCATTAGCTTTCCTGCTGTTGGGCATCTGCCTTGGTAAGGCTTTTTGTTAGACCTTTGTTAAAAATGTAAATATATAAAAGAATGTTAAACATCAGAAACAGTGTAGCCTATGACAGCCATAGAGTCACATTTCACAAAATGTGCTACAGCTATACTTTTTCTGTTCAGAGAGATATAAAGATATCTGTCTAAATTTTACAGGCAATATACTGTACTAGATTGCAATGATTATTTGTACTATTAGAAATATTATTCTTGTTAATGGTTTATATAGAACCATTCAGTGTTGCAAATCAGGTAAAAATGCAATACCAAGATATAACAACCCAAATGTGTAAGCAAAAAATAAGATTTGAGAATGTCGTATCCCTATGAGGTAACAATCCAAAGGCTAATGCAGGTGCATAGCTAAGAGGATCAGAAGGAGAGGTCACATTTTGCATTGGGGCTCAGGGACTTCAGGTTATGTCTAATATACACAGATGCTGAGATGCTTCTGATCAGTGTTCTGACAGATCAGTTATTACATACATAGCAATCCTTAACAAATGTTTTTTTTTTTTTTTTTATGTTGGGTACTGCCATTATGTGTGTAGACAAATATATACTTTTATTGTCTGGAACGATCCAAGTACAGTATACAGCATGATATATTTATATTTAAAAAACATTTAGGGTATCCGCCTCAGTATGCAAATGTAAGTTTCTAATCTTGAATTTAAAAAGAAAATAGTGATTCATATCAACTGCTCTCTCTTCATTTGGGCTGTAGACAAATTACAGCAGTCTCTTAGCTTTTCTGTACTGAGAGATGTTCAGATTTCTAGATCAACAGAGAAAGATAAAAATACAGTTAAAATAACTTTGTTCATACACCTTAATGTAATGTCGTTCAACAGAAAAAACTAAAAAATATCAGGATGAAAATTATAATCTCCAGGATCAGAAAGTTAGTCAGAAATGTCTAGAGATTCTTTTTAATATTCCCTTTTTAAGAGAGTGCAAACAAAAATCACATATTTATTTGATCTGGTAGCTACTGCATGTCTGTTCATATATGTTTATTTTTCAGTTTCTGGTAATTCATATTGTGGGAAAAGAAAAATGTCGGTAAGAAACAATTATTTTCTGCACATTAAATTCTAGAAAATATTGGTTATTTATGGTGTCAGTCAGACAAATCATAATGCCATGTCTGGTAGGAGTTCATATAATAAATGCATAAGCTCTGCCTATGTCTGTTTCTAGGAATGTTAAGTGTCTACCAGTCCCACTGCTATTCTAGATCATAGATGGGTTGTTACCCAGCTTCAAGGGAAATCTGTCTATCTATTAAGTGATACCAGTGAAAATGATATCTTGTTCCACCACTATTGCCATGTAGTAGTCTGGGAAAGCTTGGTGAGAACAAAAAGAAGTCATACTGTATACAGTATAACTTAAGAACTGACCAAATAGTATTTAATCACACAAAAAGACATCTTACTGGTAAGGTAACTTTGATGCTTGTACACACCTGATTATACAACAAAGGGGTAAATTTTGAATTCTAAAAAGTCCTCAAATTTCTCTAAAATATACAATTTTACAATGCTAAATGTCAAGAGCCATTAATATATCAAACTCATCTAGATCCTGGTTAAAGGGAACCTGTCATCAACTTTATGCTGACCTCACTGAGGGCAGCATAAAGTAGTGACAGAAATGCTGATTTCAGCGGTGTGTCACTCATGAGCTAAAAGTAAGTGGTTGCTGAGAACCAACTTTATAATCATTGCAGACCAGGCCTTGAAAAGAGTCACATCTACCTGAGAAGAGTCATGGTTATTCATAATCTCCTGCACTCTCGCCCATCTGCTGATGATTGGCAGTTCTCTCCTAGAGAGAAAGGGAGAAAACTAGGTAGAAGACTGTCAGTCATCAGCAGGTGGGCAGGGAGAGCAGGAGTTCATGAATAACCATGACTCTTCTCAGGTGGCCGTGACTCTTTTCCAGGCTCAGTCTGCAATGATTGTGATGTTGGTTCTCAGCAACCACTTACTTTTAACTTTCAAATTACAGAACGCTGAAATCAACTCACCTGTCTCTTCTTTATGCTGCGGTCAGTATGGGCATCATAAAGTTGATGACAGGTTCCCTTTAAACATCTAAAAATAATGTTGTTGGGAATCTCTGGGCACCGATCTTTTGCATCACTTGCTTAATTTCTTTTAAATTAAAATTTTTAATCCTTTATTTAGTTAAAACTAATCCTGTTATTATTATAATCCGTTCTCAATAATTTACTGTTGATGCTCTCCATATCCTCCCATGGCATACAAGTTTGAATTAGAAGTTATTAAAATGGGATCTAAACATTTAGTGCAATTGTTTTGTTAAAATTCTGTTTTCATATTCAAGGCATTGTACAGAATTACAAAACATGAGTGCTTTCTTCTAGAAAAAGTGCCACAGCAATCCATGGGTTTTGAAGTTTGACTCCACTGGAGTGGATGGGCCTTGGCTATATAATATATGCAATCTGTGGACAGGTATAGCACTGTTTCTGGAAGAAAGCTATATTATTCTAATATTATACTATTACTTTAACAGCAAAAAATCAAGATGCTTTTCTTGTTTTAAATCATAGATGAAACATAAAAAATCTTTAAACATAATTGTTTGATGTTCTGAAAATAAAATGTGCATAGAAACTCATTCTTAATGTTATAAATGTACTGTTTTTTGTTACTGCTGTACAGGAGCCTGAGGCTTTTGCCCATGCACGCATGGTAGCATTGGTTATGAAGAGATGGAGCACAATGGAGGTAAAGATTAAAGATACAAAAGACTCGCACGGAAAAAAATAACGAAATTAAGAACAGTAATGCAACACAGCTAACTATATGAAATACACTTACATGGCAGAGGATGAAGGGCTTTGCATTGACAAACACCATATAATTAGCTGACACTGTCAGGAACCAAAGCCACCCAAGCAGGATGATAACAATTAAGTAACCACTGAATACTCAAATAATAGACCCCCATGGGAAGAAGATAGCTAGGGCTAAACACAGCACTGATCATTGACAGCAGACACACACCGACATGTGTTTAGTCCCTTCTGAGAGTACTAACTAGGGTTGAGCGAATCAAAGTTCCTGAGGTGGACTTCTATCCAAATTTCAGGAGAAAGACGAATTTCCTCATGCTTTGTGGTAACTAATCAATTTTCCCTGAAATCCATGCTCACCTCATCCGTCTGAACACGAATACACTCCCGCAGACATCTTTATTGTAGATACTGTGCTAAATCTTGTGTGCAGTGACATATGATGTCACCACGTTGGCCAACGTGATGATTTTATCATGAACCGTGGGAGATTTTGCGCGGGATCTTCAATCAAGATTACCACTGCACTAACCTACCACTGCAGCCTTTTCACGCTCACATGAATGAGGTGAGTATTATTTTTTTTTTTAGGTGATTTACCCCTGAAAGCCATTAATGAGGCATCTGAGGGGTTCAATTATTGAGGGCAGCAAAATCCCTGTTCCCCATCATTTGACCCGCTACTTACAAAGAAATACCCTTAGTGAATTTTTGTAAACTTTGCTCATCACTTACACTCACACTATGTAACTGTGGCAATGGCATTATTTTTTGCACTACATAGATTATAGAAAGGGATGTACATGCCACTCTTTTACATTAAATGTTGCCCCCTTAAATTTGATTCTATTTCATCTCATATTGTAAATAAAATATATAGAAACAAATAAAATATTAAATATGTGTCCTAGGAGATACACTATTTAGCCCCTTCTGCTTCTTTTGACTATTCTATGCCTAACTGCAAGACAATTTGCTGCAGCAAAAGCCTTGCCCAAATGCTCCATCTATCATATATAATATAAAGAAGGATGTATGTATGTTTGTGTATGTATATATGTATGTATGTATGTTCGGCGATCACTCAAAAACACAAACATCGATTTCAACGAAACCAGGTATACACATCCCTTGCTACTTGGAAGAAATCTTGTGGGGGTTATACGCCCATACACAGCAGATGCATGGAGTTTGTATGCTCCAACTGTTTTTGCTACACACATATTGCTCTGTAACTCAAAAACTCATGAATCAATTTCTACTGTACTTGGTACACATATCACTTACGATCTGGGAAAGAATACTGTGGAGGTAACATGCGGGTACACAATCAGTTTCTGTCTGTCCCGACGTCTGTCTGTCTGTCTGTTCTTTATGTGCCACAAACGACTATACCAATCTTCACCAAATTTGGAACACATGTACATCAGGTGTCCAGGAAGCTTTTAGACCGGGTCTCAGCTCTCTAGGACGTACCATTATTGAGATATTCCCAAAAATTACCTGCATTAGCCAATACAAGTGTCACAGACGTTCTCGCAACAGGTGGCAGGAGATCGGTGAGGCTGGCAACACGTGGTTTGATCTGACTTGTTTTCTGTTTGGATCAAATTACGTCTGTGTTGTTTCTGGTGCTTGCCACACCTTCTTTCCCCAGGTGTGGCTATTAGGGTCATTTAACCTTCTCTATTTATAGTTGCTTCTCCCACAATGCTGTGCGGTTTATACCTTTGGATAGATTGTGGTTGGATCTCGGCTGAGTTACTGGTGCTTCCATTGCTCTTTTGAAGTTAAGTCTTTCCTTTCCCTTTTGTATTTTGTTTGGGTTTTGTGTGTTTAATTTCCCTATTGTTTGTATTAGGCCTAAATGAGACTCCTGTTCGTCCTTCCTTTTGGAGGAACAGGTATTCCATTCCTGACATTAGTACCAGGGTCCTATAGGGCTTGATAGGACTCTAGGTATTCATGCGTATGAACTCACCTACTTTTGGGGTCTGTTCATACTGGTAGTCAGTCAGGATTTTGGTTAGGGTTTTCACTAGGAGGTGTCCATTTTCCTTCCCTAGTTCTCAGGCCTGATTCCCTGTTCCCCCTTCTCTCCTATGCTCAGTGTGGTGTTTCTCTCCCACACCGAAGCATGACAACAAGCCTGCAAGTCTTTCCCTTCATATCCCAACTACCATACACAAGGTCACATGTCTCTTATCAGCCAATAGAAGCTTGCAGGCCCTTAGTCTCCACATACACACAGTTTTACTTCAGATTTCCATAACGTCCCAGCCATTTTTCTTCACTGCTGTAGGTCAGCTTTAGGCTAGGGCAGGAATGGGCAGACTGTGTCTCTCCAGTTGTTGCAAAACTACAACTCCCAGCATGCAAAGACTTAAAGCTATCAGCCTAGAGCCGGGCATGGTGGGAATTGTAGATTTACAACAGCTGGAGAGCTGCAGTTTGCCCATCCCTGAGCTAGAGCTAGACGACAACATGTGTCGCACGACAATAAGTCGCACGACACATAGGGCACAACTACATTGCTACATGTGTCGCGTGACATTGATGTCGCACCAATATCGTGCAACAATTTTTTATAATGATAGTCTATAGTATTGCACTGCGACATGTGATATGCTGCAACTGCTACAAGACAGTCGCAAAAATCCCTCGAAGATGGAGGTCACTGTTAAAATGGCGTTCACTGTGGATGTTACTGTTAAGGGGGTAGGCCGCTGTGGAGGTCACTGTTAAAAGGGCGGACACTGTTGAGGTCACTGTTAAGGGGGCAGGGGCCACTATTAACGGGGCAACTGCTGTGGAGGTCACTGTTAAGGAAGTAGGGTACTGTGAGGTCACTGTTAAGGCAGCTGGCCCCTGAGTAGGTCACTGTCAAGGGAGTGGGGTGCTGTGAAACTAACTGTTAAAGGGGCGGGCTGCTGTGAAGGTCAAAGTTAAGGTGATGGGCTGCTGTGGAGGTCCCATTTTAAAGTGGCAGGGCACTATGGGGGGTCAGTGTTAAGAGGTGGGGGACTGTGGGGTTCACTGTTAAAGGGGCGGGGTGTTGTAGAGGTCACTGTTATGGGGGATACTGTCGATATCTTTTAACGACACACACAAACATTAAATGAAATAGATGAAATATACCCGTGCAAAGCCAGATCCTTCTGCTATTCTACAATATAGTTAAAAGAACATTGCAGGGGTTGTCTGGGCTAAAGATATTGGTGACCTCCTCAGGTCATCAGTACTCAGACACCTACAGCGCTTTTTCTGTACATAGCAGAAGCAAAAGACTCTGTACACTGTGTAGTTTCTAGCACCGAAGTACTGCAGCTCAGCTCCCATTCACTTGAATGTCAGATGAACTGCAGTACCTGGCACAGCCACTACACAGTATATGGACCTGTCTGCTTGCAGCCCTGTAAAATGTTTAGTTTCCAGCCCTAGTGACTGCCAAAATCAGTTGATCGGCAGGGGTGGTGACAGGTCCTCTTTAGGAATGGCAGAGGTGTCTGGTGTTGGACCCCTAATGACCTGATATTGATGACCTATGCTGAGTATAGGTAATCAATATCTGTAGCCTGGAAAACCCCTTTAAGCCAACCCCTTGGCTAAGCCCTGCCCAGTTATCAGATGAAATGGAACAGGCCAACATATAATTAATCCATATTATTCAGTGATTTCATTACCCATGTTGATGCTTGTGGCCCTAGATGTCCCTTTAACCTCATAGCAACACTGACAGCCATATATGCACACATGATATTTAAGATTAATCAGGAATATTCTTGCACTCTCTTTTGTGTTTCTTAGAACTGTCACAGGTGTAGTGCCCTTGAACGATTCTGCATGGAGAAGGCCCTTGTCGAAGATCTCATCTTTTTGCTAGTAAGCCATTTAACGATTATAACAATGAAAAAAAATTAAAAACATTACTTATAATATATGGTACACTATCATATGCAGTTAATTTCATTTATCCAAAAATTATGGTATAGTTATTGAAAATGTAAAGGTACATATCAATATATCAATCAGAAGCATGCAAAAACAAAATAAATACTGCAATAGGAATTCAAAATAATCAATAAAATGCATTTTATTTTCATTTTAGAAACTCTTTACACAAGACTTACAATGCTCACATAAAGAAATTGCTCGCAGACTGGTAAGAATTATTGAAAAAAAATTACTTTCTGAAACTCTAATCTTTCATAAATATTCTGTCAAATCCTTGTCATGTATTATTAGAAAAACGCATGAAATTGAAACTTAAAGAGTAGTAGTCACATCTCTTGACGTGTCTGTTTTGGTAACTACATGCATTCACTATGTAATAACAATTATGGAGAATTATTTCTTATGACTCTACGTTTTGCCCTTATTCCTACTAAAAGTGTAAGGATAAATGTACAGACGGGCAGTGTCCATGTAGAGTCTGCCCCTGCCTCTGTAATTGGGTAGTTTCTGAGTATGCAGGGACACACCCCAACTGGTAAGACCCATCTTACCATATCCAAAACATAGTCAGATAAATTATCATTTAACCTGGAATATGATTATATACTAAAACAGACCTGTCAGGCGTGGTGACAGGTCCTCTTTAAGAATAGCAATAAAGAGCAGAAAATATGACTAGCTGACACTATCAGATTACATTGCCAGCCTGGGACTGGGAATGTCACTTACAGCTATCCACGATACAGGGCAGATGATTTGGTATGATGAAGTGCAAGGGTGCCGCCCTCATTGCACCAAATAGCTCATTTGCATATCAGAATACATGTGATTTCTCAGCAATGAAAGCACAGATCTGGATGATAGCAGAAACGTTTGAATCATCAGAACAGGATGAATCTGACAGTGCTCACTTTATTTAATATCGAGGTATGTGCTGAGAGATTTTCTTTATAACTATGGTTGTTGTAGCCAATTAAAGCAATCATAACTCAGGTCAAACATACCATTCACATGACATACAGTAGCAGCACTCTTTTTTTAAGGAAGATATGGGGTGGGGGTATTTTACAAATATTGGTCATCCTTTTCATGGAAGGTGTCTGATGGTATTTACCGTAGACAGGGTAAGATTTTGGTGAGTTAGTGTAAGTGTGTTGCCCACCATCAATAAAACCAGAACCTCTGTGGCTTTGCAGCACATAAAGTGATTACTGAGCTTGTGTCATTTGAGTTTACAGCCAACTGTTATATATTTCATATTGTATTAAGATGCAGATACATAGACAGTATAGGACTACTGTACAAGAAAAGCATGTGACCCCATGTTATGTAACAGTTTGTTGAAATTTGAATGGCCATCCTAGCTAGTTCCTGAATGATGTGCATGATGATTTGGTGGATTGTAATTCGCCTATAATGACATGACAATTATTCTTAGCCAGCTACCTGTAGTAAACAACAGGAACTACTGAGTTTTTTTTTTTTAAACTTTGGTGATGGGCCCCATTCCAAACTGGGCCCCTGTGCAGATTAATTAGTTTAATATACGATATATATATATATACATAGTACCCCTGTGCTAGTGCTTATGTATTTAAATGGTTTTCCGCATCCATAACTACATGTGTTGGCTTCTAAAAAGAATAAAAAAGTTAATGGTTTAGGACAGGAAAGCTCAACTTGTGGCCCTCCGGCTGTTGCAAAACTACAACTCCAAGCATGCCTGGACAGCCTCCAGCTATTAGGGCATGCTGGGATTTGTAGTTTTTCAGGAGAATGCTGAACGGCGTTTACAGTCAGATTGACGTCTAGTGTTTGAATATTATCTTGAAAAGCATAGCCATTAGCCATTTTTACCTTTAAGACTCCTGCAATGTTGCATATGTTACAGGCAAGGTGTGAAATTTAGGTATTGTATAGAACAGGGATGCTCAACCAGCGGCCCTTCAGCTGTTGCAAAACTACAACTCTCAGCATGCCCGAACAGCCTACAGGTATCAGCCTACAGCCTGGCATTGTGGGAGTTGTAGTTTTACAACAGCTGGAGGGCCACAGTTTGAGGATGCCTGCTGTAGGCTGTCCAGACATGCTGAATGTTGTAGTTTTGCAACAGCTGGAGGGCCACAGGTTGGGCATTTCTGGTATAGAACAAAGGTAGTCTAAAGAATTCCTAAAACTTAAAGGCAGTGTGTAAAATAAATTAATCTGTGCACATGTCCTAGGCATTCTATAGAATTCCAAATGATTTAGGCAATGTGTGAAATTAAAAAAGTGCAGCTGAAAAACTTGAAGCCTATGTATAAAATAAATTAGTCTGTACACTTTTATAACCATAACCTGAATAAATTATTGTGTACATGCTTCCTAACCCTAAGCCCAGCCCTAATTAATAAAAGACTGAAGTGATATAATGTTATTAAAGAGTGAATTGATTCAAAACTTTAAAACTTCCACCTGAAGTTTCCAAAAACATCAGATTTGGAAGAAATCCAATATTTTGTGATGAGAGAGAAAGAGTCTTACACAGAATTGGGGCACTTGTGATTCAAGTTTAATGTATTTGGATGACCAATACAGCCCTGAATCAAATTTTGCTCCTTGTTAGCTTTCAGATAAAACATCAGGGCATTAATATTTTCTCACTGCTGTTGTCTATTCAAAATTTAATTAGTTTGGGTTTCACAGAGTTCAACTCCTGTTTTCTTATATTTCATACTTCACCATAACGTGCTGGACATTCTATAGAATGTATTCATATTTTCATACATTGCCTATAACAAGCACATTTAGCTCATAATCAAAATGCAGAAGACATAAAAGGATGTTAGATTTTGGCTCAGAGATCACTTTTCTAATAAACAGTTACAACAGTTACAACAATATAATTTCTTCTTTTCGACTCGCAGCATGCTGAGAAAAGCAACTAAATATGTTTGAATAAATTCCTATTTTCAGGACCTCGGAATCCACTTTGAAATAGTTTTCGGTGCATTGGAGGTAAGATATAATGTTCTAATATTAACAAGCTAACCCAAAAAAATAATATGTAATATGCAGTTCTGTACAGAGAATAAGAACAGAGATCCCATATCCGCTGTACTTGCAAAGCCTAACTTAATGGTGTAGTTCAACTATCAACATATATGGTGATAAATATCTGAGCACTGCAGGCTCCACTGCTGCCCCCAGTGACCATTAGAACGGTGGCCCTAAGTCCCTCATGCATGCTGAAGGGAATGAAGGTCATGCTGCCACTCCTGAGCCCCATTGCAAAATCTGTAACATGGCATTCATGTATCTTGTGCAATTTTTAATAATAAAATTTAAGGTAGCAGAAGAGCGTGACTGCTACTTCATTGTACCCCAGATAGCTGAAGCTCAACCCCTTTATGATGAGGAAAGTAGTAGCATGTGAGATGGAAAGAAGTCAGGATGTTTTATACATCTTATTTAGACAATGTATTACATGTACAATATAGATAAGGCTACTGTATGGGAACACAACTATTTATAACTGAAGTCATGATCCTGTTATGCGTTCATTATATGACAGATCCAGACAGTAAATGGGAAGTGGTACCAACATTCTCCATAAGTGACAGAAACCAAAATAGAGGCTCTGGACATATATGTATTACCAAGCCTTAGATCATATTTTACAAAAAATTATAGCCCTGTATTTGTAATTTATACAAATAATTTATTTATATTTATATTTTATCTCTTATTCCTCAGATAGCTCAACCAACCCCTTCTCCCACACACACATATATTTTTGGTATTACTTCATATGATTATTTGAATACATCTGTGGAAATAATTTCTCAATATTAATATACACATAAAGTGTGTTTGATAAAGTTTTTTTTTTTTTTTTTGACAAAGCTAGGACAAAATATATAACGCAATAACCTGTTTTGTTCTCTTTACTACTTTGGCTTAAAAAATAAAAATAGCTTACAAACTGCTACAGAAATTTCCTACAGAAAAATTAATTTGTAGAGACATTAAATCTCCCTTTCATTTTTTAAATTCTAAATTGTTTATTTTTAGAGAGGAGAAACTGAGAAATTTGTCTGGGCTTTGAAAAACCAAGGAAGACTGAATCATTTCATGCAGGCTGTGTGTAACATCCTGGTAAGCACATATCTATTGGCTGGCAAAACAACAATTTGAGAAGTTCTCTGAGGTACAGTACAGTTCCAATCAGGGAAAATGTTCTACATGACAGTAAAACCTCTTGGAGGAGCTGCAGATATTGTGGGTTTATATTCCTGTTTGACACATGGAAAAACGTGGTCATGATATTTACAATATATTAGATATCATTTCACAGAAATTTAAAGGCCTTGGCCCATTAGGATAACCTTTGTAGAGCTCATAAACATCATTGAGAGGCTTACCCTGTCCAGGTCTCCCTCCTATTAGCGAGAGCAGGGAGGCACTGGAAAGAACACATTCTGCTCTATAGGACTCCGAGCCATTTATGGTCCATAACTTCCCCATAGTGGGTCATCTGTACTTCCTCAGGTCTGTCCACATGGTAAGACCTCTTTAATAATGGCTTGTTCGAAAGCTTAGACATGTCTTTATGATTCCAGTAATTTCCTGGGAAGTTGTCTAAGCATGACATACTGTATATTTTTGTCATTAAGATCTAGTTGGCAATTTACTTAGAAGATGAATGGTGGCTGCAATCAGGCTCGGACTGGACCACAGGGGCATAGGTGAATCCCCTGGTGGGCCCCTGATCAAGGTGGGCCCCTTATCACCCACCCCCTGCAGAAGTGGGATAACACAGTAGACATACTGCACTACATATTGATAGACAGTGGTGATGCGAGGCATAGGCAATATTCGGATTCGCGATATTTTGCGAATTTTTGGCCGAAAATTCGCAATAAATTTGCAAATTCGATAATTCGTGATCTCCAGTCATTAGTTACTTGATTGCGAAAATCGATAATGTAATATATTCGCAATAAAAATTCGGAAATAGAATATTTGCGATCAACACTAAGGGGTAGGCAACTTTCCTATTGTTTGCTTGGTATGTTACTAAAAGCCGATATTCACGATAAATTTGCAATAAATTTGCGATAAAAATTCGCGCTCAACACCATTTGCAAATATGAATATATATAGCACTATATTCTAAATATTTGCGAATTCTCATAGTGGCGATATTCGCTATCAAAATTCGCAATTCGAATAGACACGTTCATGTGGCTGAGATGACTTTACTAGGTACAGAGGCAGGTCAGCCAGTGTCCTCCTTTCCCAGGGACCCATCTTCTCAAAGTCACTACAGGGACTCCATAATCAATCATCTTGTAGCATCTTGCTGCTGTCTGTTGCTGTGTGAGCAGGTAATATTTGGATGTATCCATATGGTGGGACCTCAAAATAAATTTTACTGGTTAGCCCTAGACAGCCCAGTCCGACACTGATTCCGCACCATGATGCGACTTGCACATGGCCAGTATCCATGTCTGCGGATCTGCGGCTTGCTGACTGCAAAACTCTTACTATCGTGGAAATACCTCCTAACAGTAATTTTAAAAATACAGTATACTCTCATTCACTTGTTGACTTCTGTTATGACCATACACATGTGGCAACTTTCAGCCTTAAAAACTGGAACATATCTCCCAAATTCTCATGATTAATGAGGTTCCAGTCAGTAGGATCTGTACTGCTATGACTCTATGACATGTCTGACTGACACAATATCAAATTATGTCTTCACAAACCCCTTTAAATGCATTTCACAATGCCATCCTCTGAAAACGTTAATCAGACTGAAGTCTGCAATCATGAGACATGCTTAGTAAACGTGCTATCCGTGTGTTACATCATTTAGCCAATAGGATGTATGTGTGTGGATCAGTGACAACTTTCATAGATTATTTCATGCAAAATGAAATAATTGCTTGTTGGATTGATTTCTTCTTTATTGCTATTGGAACATACATATAAGATTTATGTGCTGAAATCATTCCGTTAAAAAAACCTGCCCATAAGACGCACCTAGAGGAAAATAAGAAAAAACTTTTTTTTCATCAGACCTCCCAATCAGACTCCCAATGTTAATCAGGACTTAGCTCAGAGTCCCAATGTTAATAAGACCCCCAAATCAGACCCTCAATGTTAAATGGGTTTTACGGGATCAGTATCAAATCAGCGGGGTCCGACACCCAGCACCCTCGCCGATCAGCTGGTTGAAGAGAAGGCCGTGCACCGTGCCGGAGTAGCCTTCTCTTCATTGTTTAACTGCTCACCATTGACATCGCAGCAGTGAGCAGGTGTAATTACAAGTTGTACCATAAACTTCAATGGGACGGCTCGTTCCTATACAAGTGTTGGCCTCAGATCAGACCCCCATGTTAATAAAACCCCAATTAGATCTCAGTTCAGATGCCGTTGTTAATTAGACCCCCCAATAAGACCTCAGATCAGATCCCACAATATGATAGACAAACTGACCATTTAGTGAGCCAGATAAATAAAAAGAGCAGTGTAGACTTGTGGAAGGAGGCAAACACATATAGTTTTATACTAATTTTGTATGTATAGTTTTAGCTGACCCCAGCAACAACTTTTCTACTTGGCCAATCACATTTTTAGTAGAAATCTGGCATCTGCTATTTGAAATGATCATTGTGTAAACCTTTCAAACTATGTTTGGCCGAAATGGCCCGAATCAGCCATAAAATCTGACTTTTAAGTAATGTGTATGGCGGTTACAGTGATCTGGATATATAGTAGGTCTAGTTCACACAGTACAAGAGCGGTGCTATTTAATTCATGTGTTTTTTTACATAAACTAGGAGCATCCCAAACAGCAGACTAATATTAATAATGAAAAAAGATGTATTCTCCTCTTTTTTTTACAGTTTTGGCTGGCAAAATCACATGAATAACTACATAAGGCTGCTGCCACACAACATCTTTTAATGGCTTGTATAAAACATCAAAAAGAGCAGGAAAAAAGCAAGGGAACTGTCTTAAAGCACCACTACATTTGGCCAGCATGTAATACATGGTGACGTTTTTTGCACAAAATCTGAACAAAAATCTGTGCAAAAAAACGTTTATGTAGTTTTTTGCACAGATTTTTGTGCAGATTTTGTGCAAAAAACAACGTCACCATGTATTACATGCTGGCCAAATGTAGTGGTGCTTTAAGACAGTTCCCTTGCTTTTTTCCTGCTATTTTTGATGTTTTATACAAGCCATTAAAAGATGTTGTGTGGCAGCAGCCTTATGTAGTTATTCATGTGATTTTGTTTAGGGTAAATCCACATAAAATCCACACTGTCAGGTTTCTACATGCAATTTTTGAAGCCAAAACCAGCAGTGAATTCAAAAAACAGAAGTCGTATCTGTCCTTTCTCTCCTTTTATGATCCAATACTGATTTTGGCTTCCAAAACTGAGTCAGAAAATCTTACCGTGTGGTCGTACCCTTACATTACAGGCTCATGGTAGTGTAGTTTATGAGGACGTTTGTGCGGTTTTCACCACGTTTCCACACCAAATCCTCACCAAAATCCCCTTGTGTTACTTGAGCATTTTGACATGCATTTGCCCCAGACTGCATTACAAAGGGTGAAACCTACTTCACACTTTTATATTACATTATGGGGTGGCTGTAATATGACAGCCATACAAGCTTGCCGACCGTTCGTAAATTCCTGGCTAGTCTAAAAAAAAACATTTTTCTAGCATGTAAAAACAATTGGATGTGTCTTCTTAATCTGGAAAAACATTATGTTGATTATTGTGATTGTAATAATTTTAGAGGTCGCAGTAAGGCTGGGTCATTAAGGTTAAAAGTGTCGTGTGACATGCAGATCACAATGTTCCTTTGCGACATCACATCTAATAGTTGTTAATGGGGTTGTGAAGCGACGGGTGACAGTCACAAAAAATCCAACATTTTTGGCTTTTTACTAACGAGTCAAAAGCGACTTTTCATCATAGACTACAATATATGCGTGCAACTTTTCGGAGATTTCGGTGTGTTTTTAGCTCTAAAATAGAAACTTTCTGTTGCACGACCCATGTCACCATGTAGCCCCAGCTAATGTCTTTCTGACAGAATGTGCCTGCAATAGTCAGCTGTGTTCCTGATGGAAGTGCTGAGCGAAAACTCTAGTCTCCATTTTCATAGCACTGTATAATAGAGAGACAGTGGTTCAGTGTGAAAGTGTTTGGAGCCGCCATCCCGACAGTACCAGAGAAGTGCCTATCACTGCATTCTTGTGATATGCTGTAATAGGTGCCTGTGTATGCTGGCATTTTTTTTTTTTTTTTTACCCCCAAAATTAAATACATTAAAACCTCTTAGAGATGACCATTCAAAATTACATTAAAGGGTGTGTGTTTTTTTTTTTTTTTATCGGTGGTTATCTCAAGCAAGATGGTCAGTATGTACAATATAATAAGTATATGCCACAGGAAATCTAGTCTAGGTATGGGAGTGATGTTTTCAAAGATTTGGACTTTTGGAGAAGCTTCACTATGAGTAAAAATTACAGTTAATACACACATTTCAAAATGGCACAAACAGAAAGTAAATGTGTCATGCAAAAAGAGACTCGTTCAGATGTGATAAAGCAAAAATCAACCAGTTACATGATCCAGAATGATATGATGATAAAAAGTGTTTGCACTTGAGCCCAAAACTGTCTGGGAGACTCGTTCAGATGTGATAAAGTAAAAATCAACCAGTCACATGATCCAGAATGATATGATAATAAAAAGTGTTTGGCACTTGAGCCCAAAACTGTCTGGGTCTTTAAAGAGTTTCTGTCACCACCATTAACCCTCTTAAACTGGCTGACATTAGCGATGTGCTAATGTCAGCAGAATCTAACTCTGCTATCTCCGCCTGCGCCGTGCTGTTTACCCAGCACACAGGGCCACCAGGAGCATTAGCTCCTAGGGGCTAATTTGCATATTACAAAAGTAAGAATTGTGCAGCAAGGGGAACATCAATAAACATAAAAAAAAAAAGAAACAAAAATGCAATGTCACTCTGCAACCAGCACCCTGCCTGCCTCCATGCTGAATGTTGAATAAAGCATTAGTGTACATTTTGGCCAAAGCGTAATAAGCCACTCACCACATCAAGATCGCCTCCATGAGTGGTCCCTAACACTAGTTCCTACCTGTCATGGGCCATGACAGACACACAAAATCCAGGGTGCGCAGGTGCAGCATGCATGCCAGGTATACTCTGCTTGTAACCCCGTCTGGTGCCATAACAGCTTCAATCAGATCCAGGGATGACTAATGTCAGACAGTTTAAGGCCCCTTTCACACGGGCGAGTTTTCCGCGCGGGTGCAATGCGTGAGGAGGACGCATTGCACCCGCACTGAATCCGGACCCATTTTTTTCTATGGGGCTGTGCACATGAGCTGTGATTTTCACGCATCACTTCTGCGTTGCGTGAAAATCGCAGCATGCTCTATATTGTGCGTTTTTCACGCAACGCAGGCCCCATAAAAGTGAATAGGGCTGCGGGAAAATTGCAAGCATCCGCAAGCAAGTGCGGATGCGTTGCGATTTTCCCGCATGGTTGCTTAGCAACGGGATCCGATCTTTATTATGTTCCCTTATAACATGGTTATAAGAGGAAATAATAGCATTCTAAATAAAGAATGCATAGTAAAATGAAGTGGAAGGGGTTGAAAATAATAAAAGTTAACTTACCTTAGCCACTTGATCGCGTAGTTGCGATCTGTCCTCTCTTTCCCAGCATCAGCTAAGAACTAAAGGACCTGTGGTGATGTCACATCACATGGTCCAATTACATGGTCCATCTTATCATGGTGATGGTAAGTTAACTATTATTATTTTTAACCCCTTCCACTTCATTTTACTATGTATTCTTTATTAAGAATGCTATTATTTCCCCTTATAACCATGTTATAAGGGAAAATAATCAATTCTACAGAAGACCCGAAACCGGACTTCAGTGATGAAGTCCGGCTTCGGGTCTGGGTACCAAACATGGCGATTTTTCTCACGCGCGTGCAAAACGCATTACAAACGTTTGCACCCGCGCAGGAAACACGCACATATTCCCGCAACGCACCCGCCTCTTATCCGACCGTCAAACATGACGCCCGTGTGAAAGAGGCCTAAGAGTTTTAATTCTGGAAACAGAAACCCTTTAACCACTTCAGCCCCCCTAGCTTAAACACCCTTAATGACCAGACCACTTTTAACAATTCTGCTCTACACTATTTTCACGGTTTATTGCTCGGTCATACAACTTACCCCCCAAATTAATTTTACCTCCTTTTCTTCTCACTAATAGAGCTTTCATTTGGTGGTATTTCATTGCTGCTGATATTTTTACTTTTTTTGATATTAATAAAAAATGACAGAAATTTTTGCCAAAAAATTACATTTCTCACTTTCTGTTTTAAAATTTTTATAATAAAACGACATTTCTATATACATTTTTCTCTAAATTTGTTGTTTTACATGTCTTTGATAAAAAAAAAATGCAATAAGTGTATATTTATTGGTTTGGGTAAACTTTGACTTTCTGAGCACGTGTCATGTTTCCTGAGGTACTACAATGCCCAGACAGTAGAAACACACCACAAATGACCCCATTTTGGAAAGTAGACACCCTAAGGTATTTGCTGATGGGCATAGTGAGATCATGGAAGTTTTTTTTTTGTCACAAGTTAGCGGAAATTGAATTTTTTTTTTCTTACAAAGTCTCATATTCCACTAACTTGTGACAAAAAATAAAATTTTACTACTTGTCTACTTTCTAAAAGGGGGTCACTTGTGGGGTATTTATACTGCCCTGGCATTTTAGGGGCCCCTAAAGCGTGAGAAGTAGTTTGGAAATCCTAAAGGTACTCATTGGAATTAGGGCCCCTTTGTGCATCTTGGCTGCAAAAAAGTGTCACTTATGTGGTATCGCCGTACTCAGGAGAAGTAGGGAAATGTGTTTTGGGGTGTATTTTTACATATACCCATACTGTGTGTGAAAAATATCTCTGTAAATGAAAACTTTTTTCAATTTTTTTATACAAAGTTGTCAATTTACAGAGATATTTCCCTCACCCAGCAGGGGTATATGTAAAAATACACCCCAAAACACATTGCCCTACTTCTCCTGAGTACGGTGATACCACATGTGTGACACTTTTTTGCAGCCTAGGTGCGCAAAGGGGCCCAAATTCCAAAGAGTACCTTTTAGGAGGGCATTTTTAGGCATTTGGATTCCAGACTTCTTCTCACGCTTTAGGGCCCCTAAAATGCCAGGGCAGTATAAATACCCCACATGTGACCCCATTTAGGAAATGAGACACCCCAAGGTATTCCGTGAGGGGCATGGCGAGTTCATAGAAGATTTTTTTTTTTTGGCACAAGTTAGCGGAAATTGACTTTTTTCTTTTTTTTCTCACAAAGTCTCCCTTTCCGCTAAGTTGTGAAAAAAAGTTCAATCTTTCATGGACTCAATATGCCCCTCAGCGAATACCTTGGGGTGTCTTCTTTCCAAAATGGGGTCATATGTGAGCTGTTTGTACTGCCCTGACATTTGAGGGTCTCCACAATCATTACATGTATGGCCAGCATTAGGAGTTTCTTGTACTCTCACTATATTGAGCATACGGGTAATGAGATTTTTTTTTTTTTCCGTTCAGCCTCTGGGCTGAAAGAAAAAATGAACGGCACAGATTTCTTCATTCGCGTTGATCAATGTGGATGAAAAAATCTCTGCCAAAAAATGTGCAAAAAAAAAAAAAAAGAGGAGAAAGGCGTCTGCCAGGACATAGGAGCTCCGCCCACATCCATACCCAAGAAAAAAAGCAAGCCTGTCTTACAAATGGGAGGCTAGCGAAGTACAGGAAGCCGCTGCGATTGATAAAAAATATCAAAACTTTTTTTTTTTTCTTCTTTATATCGCCACAGCGCTTGTGTAGTGATTGTGCAGTGATAAGAAGAAAAAAATTTTTGTCACTACGGCAGGGCGGGCGTGGGTGAACACACGTGTGGGCGATTGATCAGGCCTGATCGGGCAAACACTGCGTTTTGGGTGGAGGGCGAGCTAAGGTGACACTAATACTATTATAGATCTGACTGTGATCAGTTCTGATCACTTACAGATACTATAAAGTACCTATGCTGATTAGCGATACGCTAATCAGAGAATCAGTGACTGCGGTGCAGTGGCCTGGGCGCTAACTGAAGCTAACTACCTACCAAAGGGGCCTAAACTAACCTAAACCTAACAGTCAATACTGGTGAAAAAAAAAGTGACAGTTTACACTGATCACTTTTTTCCCTTTCACTAGTGATTGACAGGGGTGATCAAGGGGTTAATTGGGGTGATGGGGGGTGATCTGGGGCTAAATGTGTAGTGCTTTGTGTACTCACTGTGATCTGTGCTCTCTGCTGGGACCAACTGACGAAAAGGACCCAGCAGAGAGCACAGAAGCCATTTAACACATTATATTTATATATTTATCGTCTCGTGAGAGGACGCGTATATGAGTCCAGGAGGAATAACCCAGCCACCCGTAGGACGCATCCCTGCATTAGGTGGTCGGGAGGTGGTTAAACAGGTTTTATGGGATTGCTATGGTTTTTATTAGCCATGCTCATGTAATTGGTTTCCTCATATTCTTCTTCCCCATGCTTTTTCTTTTTCAATTTGGACTCTTCTGACACATCTTTGCCATGTAAACAAATCACTTTGGTTGGTCTACATGCTGCGTGTAGCACATTCTATTGCTGCATCCAAAAAAACTCATGAAACACCTCTTTTCTCTGCCATAACTCTAGCACCACCTCTAAAAGCACTCAGTGAGTTTATTGCTCCTTCCACCCAATTAGTGGCATAGACACTCCCTATCCCTGCCCCTGTTACTGGTTTGACACGCCCATGGACATAACATCAAAGGAAGTAAAGAAGAGCTGCATGGACATGCTCATGTGGCCACAACTCAGAACAGAAGATAGAGGCAGTAATGGTAAAATAAATACATTACAAAATTACAGCTGCCTTCATGAAGGATTATTTTAGAGGATTTTGATGCAAACTGTAAAACCCCTTTAAAGGATTAATGTGTTTAATAGAATTTTAAGAAACATGTGAACAACATATAACACTGTTTGTTTCTTTTTATAGAAAGCTGACTTGAAACAATCCAAAGTTGATTTGGGAGGCACCATTAATGCTGTAAACCATCTACTTGTAAGACATTTTTTTTTATTCTTACAAATATGCCATTCAGAATTCAGTAGATAATATTATTCAGTAAACTGTATAGACTGTTGTATTTTCCTTTATACTGACAAATGTTTTTCTTTTTTTTACAGGATGGAGGGCTTAATAGTGTAATAGGAATAGTAGGTGGGGTCTTAGGTTTAGTTGGTAATGTAGCTGGAGGTTTGGCTAATGGTCTAGGAGGTGTAGTTGGAGGATTGGCTAATAGTTTGGGTGGTATAACTGGAGGTGTTACTAATACTCTGGGTGGTTTAGCAGGAGGTGTGGCTAATGGTATTGGTGGTTTAGCAGGAGGTATGGCTAATGGTATTGGTGGTTTAGCAGGAGGTATGGCTAATGGTATTGGTGGTTTAGCAGGAGGTATGGCTAATGGTATTGGTGGTTTAGCAGGAGGTATGGCTAATGGTATTGGTGGTTTAGCAGGAGGTATGGCTAATGGTATTGGTGGTTTAGCAGGAGGTATGGCTAATGGTATTGGTGGTTTAGCAGGAAGCGTGGCTAATACTATTGGTGGTGCAGCTGGAAATTTCGGTAATGCTGCTGGTGGTTTAGCTGGAAGTATGACTCATGCTGTAGGCAGTGTACCTGGATCTTTGGGTAAAACTAGTCATATTAAGGGATCAGGACATATAACAAATGGAGTTGCTGGTTACCACAAAGGCTAACTGCAGGTAATTGCACAGCTTAAATTTACATTTACTACATTTAACTAAAATGTAAGTAACTTGATAGAAAATAAATAACCACTACCCCCCAACATATTCACAATATTAAACAGTTTAAACCCACATAAAATTTTGAATGTGCTAGTAAATTCTTTCTTCCTGCTCACTGACCAGCATGGCCAGCATGGTCAATGAATGCTCCCCCTGTACTCCCCGTTGTGCTGTGTAATTAGGCAGCCACCAGGAGAGATGTCTGTGTGAGCTGTAAGCACTAACTACTGGCAACGCAAGGAGGCAGAAAGAAACTTCTCTACAGTACACAGGGACAGTAATATTCTATAATGTGTACAGTAGAGGAGCTTTTCCTGTCTAAAACGTCCTAGGATTAAAAAAAAAGTTTCCCTTACACAACTTTAATAAAGAAAAAATAAATTAAAAACAAAGATAATTAATATCCCTTTATCAGTTACAAGAGATACTATAAAATTAACAATTTTATATTTTATGGAAAAAAAAAACAGAATATGATTTTGTTCATCCGGTCTCCACGAAAGTGGTATAAAAAGTAATATGTATAGGAAAATGGTACCAATAAAAAATACAAGTCCCCATAATGCGCTATGAACAGAAAAAAAAGCTATTCTTCTTTTGGTGACAAAAAACATAGGGGCAGATTAATCATAGACTGGCAATGTATGCTGATCTATCATAACCATGTACGCTGCATTGTCATATATTAGGCGCAGTATCCTGTAGTCTGTCCGCCTATACAGACAGGATCTGGAGTAGATTTCAGAGTTCTTTTATGCCAGAAAATTGGCACAAAGATGATAAATGTGGCTGGACTACTGGCCGAACATCCCCCCACCACGCCCCCTTTTTGTAAATTAGCAAGGCCAGCCGAGAAAAACAATTTTGCACAACTGACATGCAGTTTGAGACTTTTTTACACCACAAAAGTGTCATATTAAGATGAAAAATATGATCCATGTTTTCTTTTTTTTTAAATGTTATCATGCAAATGTAGTAAATGATTAAAAATGGTATCATTACAATCATAATGACTCAAAATAGTTGTTTTTATTCTGTAAAAACTAAACCGAAACAACAACAACAACAAAAAAAACAATAATAAGTTAAAGGTAATTTACATCTGGTCATTGATGGTATGTTATTAGGATATGCCATCAATGTCAGATAGGAACAGGTCCTATATCCAGAAGAGGGCACCCTAATTGAAGGGAAAGCAGCTGTGAATGCTTGGCCATCCGCCATTCACTACAATGGAAGTTATGAAAATAGCCGAGCACTGGCTTTATCCTTTCTGGCAGTCCAATAACAGTGAATTCAGAGGTGGCCATGCTTGTGCGGTGTGCTCTCCTTCACTTTGGTGGCCTCATTCTTGATATAGGAGTGGGTCCCAGAGATGGGACCCACAACTATCTGAAATTGATTGCATATCCTAGCCATATGCCATTAACCCCTTCCCATCCGCATTTAAAAATGGTGCCTGCTCATTAGTGGAGCAGACTCCATAGTAGCCGGGACTAATGGATGCAATCAGTTATAATGTTGATCACATATATTTAACCCCTCAGATGCTGTGGTCAAACGTGAAAACTGCATCTGGGAGGTTAAAGACCGGGAGCGCTTGTTCACTGCCATGCTCCGGCTCCCCCCAACAAGGATCAGGCCAGCCAATGTAGTGTGCGGCAGCCTCTGTACTCAGGAGTGGTACAGGGCTGCCGCACATTAGTTCCTATAGAGATCCTGCCTGTGGCTTTGCTGCATTTCAAAATATCTAGCTAGAAAAGCCCTGAACTACCTGAAAATATGCCACAGAGCAGTGCCTGGGCCTCACCCAGTGGCGTACATACAGGGGTCGCAGGGGTCGCACTTGCCACTTTTTTCTTTTCAATTCCACCCGATTTGGAAATTTTTTCCACCTTCCCACTACATTGCATGCAATTTAAAATCGTGCCAATTTGGCCTGCAAAAAAAAAAATTACAAATTAAACATATGTCTATGTGATAGGAAAAATTAAAAAGTTGTGGATCTGGGAAGGAAGTGGTTAAAATAAGGCCAAATGGATTAGATTATGTTGCCAATCATACACTGGTGCAACAATAGAAAAAACAAAGCAGCATGTAATTACTTCTGTAAAAACTGCCTCCCCTGCTACTAACAATTGCATAAACCACACCACTTTTTGAGAAGTAGTTATTTATTAGAATGGAAATTAACTATCTCCTTATTTCCAATATATGTGAAATTATTTTATGCTGTATGGTAGTAGTAATAATAATGATAATAATAATAATTGCTTTATTTTATGTATTTTCTTTCAGATACCATATTGCTCAATGCTCACAGAACAAAAAAGTGATACATTATTCTTTGTTTTTTCCATATATTTCTTCTTTCCTGATCTCATGAAGTCAAAGCTGTATAATCTTAATTCTTGGTTCATTTATATTTTGTGTCACTTTGCTGTTAATAAACATAATTCAACTATGGTAGTACCTTTGGACCAGTGTTGTGTGTACATTTTATGCATTTTATCATTTTAATGTGGATAAATAAAGTACAGAGATGAGTGAATCAATTCTAAACAGATTCATGACAAACTTCATAAAAATTTGTTTGCCAAACGAATTTGAAGCTGTTGCAATTCACTTCAGACAAATCGCATAAAAACAGCACCAACTGTCATTTTACTGGTAATATTGGTGCAGAAAACCACAAAGAAGAAAATGGAGGATCACTTGACACTGTATGAAAGTGGAGGAGAGGGCTTGTCCTGTTTGGCTCAGAGGTTAAAAGAGAGCCTCATCAGCCAATCGGGGGGAAGTAGGCAGGGAGCACCTCTGTTGGTTCTCTGTTGGTTCATCATAGGCCATAGTGTGTTCAGCTTCTAACTAAGAAGGACAGTCTCTGGCAGTGTCTGCCAAAAGAAAACCCATACAGAGTAAGGCCTCATGCACACAACTGTTTTTTTATGCTGTCCGCAAAAAGGGGTTCCGTTGTTCAGTGATCCGTGTCCGTTTTTGCCTTCCGTTGTGTTTCTGTGTGTCTTCCGTTTTTTTTAGCGGACATGACCCAAAAGATTTTACCAAAAGACAGGCTGACAATTTTTGCCAAGTACCTGCCAAAGAATCCGCAAAAAAAACGGACGCGGAACACGGATGACACACGGATGGCCATCTGCATTTTTTCACGGTCCCATTGACTTGAATGGGTCCGTGAACCGATTTTCATGGACAAGAATAGGACAGGTTATATTTTTTTGACGGACTGGAATCACGGACCACGGACGCGGAGGACAAACGGTGCATTTTCCGAGTTTTCCATGGACCCATTGAAAACCAATGGGTCTGCAGAAAATCACGAAAAACGGAGCAACGGACACAGAATCAAACAACGGCCGTGTGCATGAGGCCTAACAGGCAACTATTGTAGTGTGATTGAGAAAATTTAGGGAAAGACAAAGGGAAGAGAAAGATATCATTGTGAAGATTTTAGGGAATTTGATCAGGAAAGTGTTGAGGGAGTGAGGTACTGGTCACACTGTGGTTAAGCTGCTTGAAGTCTAGCACCTCTGAATTGTAAAACCAACTCTCTGCAAGAAAATAAAAACAAATTTTTATATGAACAAAGAGACAGTTTTTTTTTTTTTTTTTAACTCCAAGTTTCTACAGTTAATTATTGACAGCACAGCACTCCAATAGCATTCTGCGGCAAAAGTTGAACAATTGCACATTTTTTTATTTGCATTGTATATCCATGTTGTTAAACACATTGAATTATAGCAAAAGCATTTTACGACTATAACGTCATTTTTAGAACCGTGTTATTGAATGCCTAGTTGAAAGACATTGTATTGTTCTATCCATGTTAAGGATAAAAGATAGTATGGGGGGAACAGATGAACATAGGATCAATAAAATCATACATTTATTAAAATTAGCAATTAAAAGTAACAATATACACACTGAACCATAAGATTCCAGGTACAAATAATTAAAATTTAAAAGTCATTAGGTGCGGCTGCTAGCAGTGATGGTATTGTAGTATATCTGGAGTGTGCTCTACTGTTTGAGCGATTAGCTGTAGCGAGTCCCAAGTATAGATAGTATAATCAGGTATAGATGGTAATCAGCGCACAAGAGTCCACAGATAGGAACTTTCATATGTTCTTAACAGATAACTGCAGTACATTACCAGTCTTCTGATAGTAGCAAGTTGGTTATTTGCTCCTGTTCGCCAACCGGACCTAGCAAAGCGTCCTGTGCGGTCTGGCGGTCAAAGCGCGGCGTCCCACGTGACCGGGGGCAGCTCACGTGACGATGGGCAGCTCCTTCCCAGGTCCTTGAGTTGACTACCACTGAGGAAGGGGTATGCACCCCGAAACGCGTATGGCGTGCCCTGCAGAATATACTTTTTAAAGTAATTTATAACATCACTTGCAAGCTGAAAGAAACCAAAGAATTCCTCCTGCAGCGCTACTTCCATATTTGGTCAATCCGACTTAAGGACCTGGGAAGGAGCTGCCCATTGAGTGACATCATCGTCACGTGAGCTGCCGCCGGTCACGTGGGACGCTGCGCTTTGACCGCGAGACCGCACAGGACGCTGTGCTAGGTCCAGTTGGCAAACAGGAGCAAATAACCAACTTGCTACTATCAGAAGACTGGTAATGTACTGCAGTTATCTGTTAAGAACATATGAAAGTTCCTATCTGTGGACTCCTGTGCACTGATTACCATCTATACCTGATTATACTATTTATACTTGGGACTCGCTACAGCTAATCTCTCAAACAGTAGAGCACACTCCAGATATACTACAATACCATCACTGCTAGAAGCCGCACCTTGTAATGACTTTTAAATTTTAACTAGCTACAGCTAATCGCTCAAACAGTAGAGCACACTTCAGATATACTACAATACCATCACTGCCAGCAGCCGCACCTAATGACTTTTAAATTTTAATTATTTGTACCTGAAATCTTATGGTTCAGTGTGTATATTGTTACTTTTAATTGCTAGTTTTAATAAATGTATGATTTTATTGATCCTATGTCCATCTGTTCCTGAGTATATGAGTGCCCCCCATACTATATTTTCTCCTTAATCTTTTTTGTTGGTCTGGGTGGTACCAGGGGTGTACACCTTACCTATTCTAGACTACAGTTGTGTTCAAAATTATTCAACCCCCACTGAAATTGAGTGTTTTGGCCAGTTTGACATTGATTTTGATCATTTCAGTCATCTTGTTTACAATTAAATCAAAGAGGCACTTGTAAGTCAGACAAATATAACATAACATTTATAATGAAATAACCACAAATGTCTTATCTGTGCTCACATCATTATCAGTTTTATTCAACCCCCAAGTGACATTCAATCTTAGTACTTCGTACAACATCCTTTTCCAGTTATAACAGCTTTTAAACGTGAAGCATAGCGTGACACAAGTGTCTTGCAGCAAGCTACGGGTATCTTCGCTCATTCTTCATGGGCAAAAGCCTCCAGTTCAGTCACATTCTTAGGCTTGTGCGTTGCAACTGCTTTCTTTAAGTCCCACCAGAGGTTCTCAATCGGATTTAAGTCTGGTGACTGCGATGGCCACTTCAAAATGTTCCAGCCTTTAATCTGCAACCATGCTCTAGTAGACTTGGAGGTATGCTTGGGATCATTGTTCTGTTGAAAGGTCCAACGTCTCCCAAGCTTCAGGTTTGTGACGGATTGCATCACATTTTCATCCAATATCTCCTGGTACTGAAGAGAATTCATGGTACCTTGCACACGCTGAAGCTTCCCTGTACCTGTAGAAGCAAAACAGCCCCAAAGCATAATTGACCCCCCGCCATGCTTCACAGTAGGCAAGGTGTTCTTTTCTTCATAGGCCTCCTCCAAACATAGCGTTGATCCATGGGCCCAAACAGTTCTAATTTTGTTTCATCAGTCCACAGAACACTATCCCAAAACTTTTGTGGTTTGTCCACATGACTTTTGGCATACTGCAGTCTACTCTTCTTATTCTTTGGAGACAGCAAGGGGGTGCGCCTGGGAGTTCTGGCATGGAGGCCTTCATTACGCAGTGTGCGCCTTATTGTCTGAGCTGAAACTTTAGTACCCGCATCTGATAAATCTTTTTTCAGTTCCTCAGCAGTCACACGGGGACTTTTCTCCACTTTGCGCTTCAGGTAGCGCACAGCAGTCGAAGTCAGCATCTTCTTTCTGCCACGACCAGGTAGCGTTTCAACAGTGCCCTTTGCCTTGCGAAAGATGCTTCCTATGGTGTCTCTTGGTATGTTTAACATCTTTGCAATCTTCTTATAGCCATTGCCCTTCCTTTGAAGAGAAATCACCTATTCTCTTGTCTTCCTGGACCATTCTCTTGACTTTACCATGTTTGTAAACACACCAGTAAATGTCTAGAAGGAGCTGAGTATCGCAGTCATTTTAAATCTGCCTAATTGGTGCTTATTATGTTTGATTGCTGCTCCTTGACATCCACAGGTGTTTTCAATACCTAATCGAAAACACTTGAATGAACCTCTGTTCTTAAGAGTGGTAGTCTTTAAGGGGTTGAATAATTGTGTCAATGAAGAAATCACAAAAAAAAACATTTAATACTGTATTACAAAAACAATTGATGTCATTTTAGTTGCATTTGGTTCTTTAAAAAGTCCTTGTAAGATTTCATTCTGAACACAATTACAAATGTACACTAAATTCCCTAAAACCCTTTATAACATTGGGGGTTGAACAATTTTGAACACAACTGTATCTAGCGAGCCACTGACTACGTACTAAATATTCTATCCATGTTAGCAGATGCATAAGAGATCAGATCGTGTTTTTCATATATATTTTAGTGCAATAATTGAATTGTTCAACAAGTGATATTACATGTCTAGTTGAAAAAGATTTCACAGGAAATTGTCAATACTAGGGTGCAGTATTTTTGCAGAAGAGGAGGGTCATTTAATTGTGCCCCTGTCTTAAAATTCCAATTTTGACATTTTTGCACCATTTATTAAGTTTGCATAAGCAAGTGAGCATACAGGTTTCCATTTTGGCCAGAGTTCAGGAAGAGCCAGTTCTTTCTGGCTTCACCCCCCACTGAGATGATTGTGTCTCGTGGCCAGCTCCATTGTCATCATCATCCACTTGATCCTCCAACTCCTCTTTCTCTTCCAGTGGCAGTTCCTAATTCTCATCCTCCTCCTCCATGGCAGTTTCTCCTTGTGGTTCTCCAACAGCTACAGGGCAGCAACGAGATGCATGAGCTTTTCATCTTCCACCCTTGTCCCGTGCTGCATGATCATCAGTGTCTGTTCTAAGATATATATGAGGGGGATGACATTGGTGATGCCGTAGTTGTCCCTTCTTTTTTTTTTTTTTTTAAGATAATTTTTATTATGATTTTCTATAGCATTTGCAACACAGCACATAAAGATAAATTACATATTTATAGTTGTTCAATCAATAATTCTCAATAGAGAAAAAGAGAAAGAAAGAGAGAAAAGAAAGAAAAATAGGGGAAGAAAGAATGTGTGCACATCGTCTGTTAAGTACAGCATGATCCACTCATAACCGGTTGTTCTTTAAAGTGTCGAAATTAACTCGCAATTCACTTCTTCCCACAACTTCCATTGTATTCTAAACTTTCGGGATGAGTGGTTAGTAACTGCGAAAATTTTCTCATTTATATATACTGAGTTAAGCCTACTAATAATGTCTGATAATCTCGGAGTCTCATTTGATTTCCAATTTTTAACTATCTCTGCTTTTGTCGTTAGAAAAAGATGACACCATTTTGCTTGAAATCTGTACGGGATAGTATCTATCCCTATGTATAGTAAAGCCAATGATGGGGATGGGGATACTATACCATCTGATAGATTAGATACAAAGGAAAAGACTTCTCTCCATATTCCTCTGATTCTGGGACAGGTCCATAAAATATGGTACAATGTCCCTCTTTGTCCGCAATCTCTCCAACACAAATTAGATTCCTCTTGGTAAAAGCAGTGCAATCAGTCCGGTGAATAATACCATCTTAATATTGTTTTAATCGCCGATTCCTGGTGTTCAGCGTTTCTGAAATTTTTTAATACAAAATTCCAAGCCGACTTCCATTGTTGTTCTGTATAACACGTCCCTGTCTCCATTTCCCAGGATCGTAGCGTGCTATTTTACCAAAGAGGGACTTATTTCCCATAGCTAAATATATTGGATGGAGACAGTTGTCATCTCTAAAAAAAGCAATCCCAAATCTTAAAAATCTTTGAATTCACCAGGATCTGGAGGGGGGAGTTCCTTTGAAGAAAATGTCTAAGTTGTAGATATTTATAAAAATCTACATTTGGTATATCAAACTTCCTATGGATGTATTCAAAGCAATATATGCCCTCTGACCCATACAATTTTGAGATAGAATCCAAGCCTCTAGTTGTCCATTTTGCCATGCCTAAATTCTCAATTAAGTAATCACATATTGTTATTAGCACTGTATCCATCACCGAATACCAAGATCTCATACTCCTTTTATGAAATTGGGCCCAATTTTTTAATGCCCGGGTTATCAAGGTAGGTAATGGTGGGGATATAAATGCTGGATGTAAGGAAGCTATCAGAAGATATTTAAGACAGTGTATTGGTGTTAATGTAGCACCTATGTCTACCCAATGTTTTAGACACTTACTATATTCCACCAATCTTTTAACTGAGTTACTTGTGATGCCAAAAAGTAGTCATAGATATTTGGCAGCCCCATCCCACCACCTTCCGTAGTCTTTTCCATAAGCTTGGAAGAAAATCTTGTTTTTTTCTGTTTCCAGGTAAACCTATTAAGATATTTAGAGCACATCTTAAAAAAGTATACGTGGGGAGATATTGGTATCATTTAAATACATATAGAAGTTTAGGAAGTGTCAGCATCTTAAAAGCTGATATCCGACCCATCCAGGAAATTTTGTATTTTTCTAATCTTAAGAGTAGTTGTCTCTTCTGACAAAATTTGTGGCCTCCTTGAAGAAAGGCATCTCAGATGAGCTGCCACTGCCTGACCTTGAACATGCTCTCTTCTGAGGCAGTAATTTGCAGGACAAAATTATTCACGGCTTTTTGCTGCTTATACAGATGCTTTAGCATTAAGCAGTGTAGCGGCAGCTCATTCTGTCAAGTCCATCAGAGAATTCCTTCAGTAGAATTGCTGAAATGTGAGGAAACTTTACTTTACTTTACATTGCTAGCACCTAGCGCAAGCCAGTGTACTTATTTAAAAAGTGTTCATGACTAGGTTAATAATGTGCACCATGCAGGAAGCATGCGTTATTTCCCCCAGGTTCAGGGAAGCCACAGTCGCTGATCACCTTGCCCAGTTGGGGTGACAGCCAGCGTGATGTCTGCTGATTGAGACCCTATCTTACACAGTTATTCTTCTACCCCACTTCCTCTCAGGGCAATATGAGCATCTTTCCTCTTCTTCCCTCATGCTATTCCTGAACCATTTCACTGGATTGTGAACCTGAAAGAAAGTCGCTACTAAAAGCAGATCTGGCACAGCCATGTAGGGAGAGAGTCACTGCTGAGCTATGCCCCCTAGTGATGCAAAAGCATCATTAGCAACAGGGTGCAATGCTCTGTTTCTCTCTGCAGCTGGCATTTGCTGGGAGAGATTAGAAGTGGGCTGATTGCTCAGTTGCTCTATTACTGTATGCTAGTGTTTCTGATTAATGGAGCACAGAGTCATGGACCTATCAGGTTCTTATCCAGGGATTTGGCCCTCTATTTAAACCTCTTCCTGGCCATAATCCTGGGCCAGTAATTAGCTGTGTTCCTGGTTCCTTATTCCTGTGCAAATTACATTGCTTGTTCCCCTGGATTGTCTTCTGACCACTCTCTCTCTCTTGTTTGATGCCGCATAGCTTGTCTGGTTCTGACTCATTTGTGTATGACTCTGGTATTGTGTTTGTCTGTCGCTGCAATCAAATAACATAGGGACTAGTGTTGATCAAGCACCAAAGTGCTTGTGTGCTCGGGTGCTCGTGTAGAACACTTCGCTATGCTCGGGTGCTCTACCGAGCACCTGAGCACAATGGAGGTCAATGGGAGAACCCGAGCATTAAACTAGGCACCCCCTGCTCTGGAATCAGTGCTTGGGGACACCCCAGTGTATTTAAATCTAATTTAGCCTGTATCTCAGAAAAGTTTCTGCTGGGATACGAACTCATGACCTTCTGCGTTAAAAGCAAGACACTTAAAAGCCAGTTACTTAAAAAATAATAATAATAAAAAAAAAAAAAATAATAATTATATATATATATATATATATATATATATATATATATTGTGGGGAGTCGCTCTGGTAGATAGCGGTGCGGGTGCAGTACAGAGGCAAAACAGGGAGTCCAGAATGTGCAATCAACAGTGTTTTATTCACACTTGCACAAAAATAAACGACAAACAGTCTCTTGGTGTTAATTCACACACATCAGAAGTATTAAGGCAAAACAAAACAGTCCCGTACAGGTTTCAGTCACCTGGGAGGTTTTAGGTGCAGGTTCGCACCTGGCTGTCAGTCCAGCCGCAAGACAGTCGACGTCAGGTTTCCAGGCCGTCTGCACCCTCCTTGTTGGGCCTCTGGCTTCCAGCCCAGGGAACTCCACATAGCACAGAATGGATCAAAACTCCCAAACTCAAATGACTCCACAGCCTAACAGCAGCTCCAGGACAATCACCTCCCTCAGCTGCTGAGGAGGCTGCCTTTAAAGGCCCGGCAAAAGTCCGGCCTGGACCGTGGGGAGTAGGCACCCACCCAACTCTTTGCCTACTCCCAGTAAGAGCAGGCCCGGATTGGCTTTGCAGCCAAACTAACTGACAATGTCAAACAGCACTAGCTGCTGCTGACACATAAAAACCCGGCTCTCACCTCACCGAGGCCAGGAACCTCAGTGACACGTATCGTCCGTCCATGACGACACCTTGCGCCCTCTTACAATATATATATATATATATTATAATATATGTAAATATATTATGGCTAAAACACCAATAGTAGTTTCCTACATATTATGCATTCATATATATCAGAAGTATGATTTTTTATATACACTGAACAAAAATATAAACACAACACTTTCAGTTTTGCTTGCATTTTGCATGAGTTGAATTAAAAAATCTGAAGCATTTTCTACATACACAAAAGACCCATTACTTTCAAATATTGTTCACACATCTGTCTAAATCTGTGTTAGTGAGCACTTCTCCTTTGCCAAGATAATCCATCCCACCTCACAGGTGTTGGCATATCAAGGTGCTGATTAGACAGCATGAATATTGCACAGATGTGCCTTGGACCGCCCACAATAGAAGGCCATTCTGAAATGTGCACAGTTTGGCCTTACTTGGGAGGGGTCAAAAAAAACAATCAGTATCTGATGTGGCCACCATTTGCCTCACGCAGTGCAAGACATCTCTGTCGCATAGAGTTGATGATCAGGTTGTTGATTGTGGTCTGTGGAATGTTGGTCCACTCCTCAGTACTCAATAGCTGTGCAAAGTTGCTGAATATTGGCAGGAACTAGAACACGCTGTCGTATAAGCTGATCCAGAGCATCCCAAACATGCTCAATTGGTGACATGTCCGGTGAGTATTCTGGCCATGCAAGAACTGGGATGTTTTCAGCTTCCAGGAATTGGGTACAGATCCTTGCAATATAGGGCTGTGCACTATCATGCTGCAATATGAGGTGATGATCGTGGATGAATGGCACAACAATGGGCCTCAGGATCTCCTCATGGTGTCTCTGCGCATTCTAAATGCTATCAATAAAATGTACCTGTGTTTCTTTGTCAATAACATACGCCTGCCCTTACCATTACCCCACCGCCACTATGGTCTACTCGATCCACAATGTTGACATCAGCAAACCACTTACCCACACAATGCCACACACAATGTTTGCCATCTGCCCTAAACAGTGAATACCGGGACTCATCCGTGAACAGAATGCCTCTCCAACGTGCCAGACGTCACCGAATGTGAGCATAAGCCCACTCAAGTTGGTTACGACGATGAACTACAGTCAGGTCCAGACCCTGATGAGGACGACGAGCATGCAGATGAGCTTCCCTGAGATGGTTTGTGCAGAAATTCTTTGGTTATGCAAACCGATTGTTGCTGCAGCTGTCCGGGTGGCTGGTCTCAGACGATCATGAAGGTGAACATGCTGGATGTGGAGGCCGGTTGGATATACTGCCAAATTCTCTGAAACGCCTTTGGAGATGGCTTACGGTAGAGAAATAAACATTAATTGCACGGGCAAACGCTCTGGTAGACATTCCTGCAGTGAACATACCAATTGCACGCTCCCTCAAACGTTACATCTGTGGCATTGTGCTGTGTGATCAAACTGCACATTTCAGAGTGGTATTTTATTGTGGGCACTCTAAGGCACACCTGTGCAATATTCATGCTGACTAATCAGCACCTTGATATGCCAAACCTGTGAGGTGTGATGGATTACCTCGGCAAAGGAGAAGTGTTCACTAACATAATTTAGACAGATTTGTGAACAATATTTGAGAGTAATGGGTCTTTTGTGTATGTAGAAAATGCTTCAGAACTTTGAGTTCAGCTCATGCAAAATGGGAGCAAAACCGAAAGTGTTGCATTTATATTTATGTTCAGTGTTTATATATATCAGGTTAAATTAGATTTATATATTTTATATTTTTGTAGTAAATTGTAAAAAATGCATGGCACAAAATACATGTGTAATTACTAAAAAAAAAAAAATAAAAAAATATATATATATATATATATATATATATATATATATATATATATTTATTATTTTAGTAATTACACATTTATTTTGTGCCATACATTTTTTACAATTACTAAAAAAAAAAAAAATATAAAATAAATAAATCTAATTTACTTCTTTCTGAAAAATTTGTGACGGGATTTGAACTCACAGCTTCTGCATCACAGCCCAGAACTTTAACCACTACACTATACAGCTGCATAGCCAGTTAGTTCCCGTAGAGGAATACTTACTACTGACATTTTCCTGGGAGTACCCTGGTTGAGGGTACATACTGTAGTCCTGTCTTTAATTATAGTTCTAGGGAAATTGTAAAATTGGGTCCCCAGTGCTCTAATCATTGTATTTCTATTGAGAATTGCTGGTCTTGCACTAGAGGAAGGTCTTTTACCTGAATTTATTAAGGTAAACAATGTTTTTTCCAAAGAAGCATTCGAGTCCTTGCCTCCATATCATGATAATGTGCAATAGTACTTATAGCTGATGCTAAGTTTCCTACAGGCAAGATCTATCATCTTTCTGGACCAAAAAAAAGGCCATGAAAGATTATATTCATGATAGTCTAAATAAAGGACATAGTTTGCCATTTGTATCCCCTATGGGAACTGAGTTCTTCTTTGTTGGGAGGAAAGACGGTGGACTACACCCCTCTATTTACTATAGGGAATGAAATAATATCACTGTCAAGAACTCCTTCCCTTATTCCTGAACTTTTAATCAGATGGTTGGGCCTCAGTGGTTTTCTAAGATTGACCTCAGAAGAGACTACAACTTGATTAGAATCTAGAAGGGGGGTGAATGGAAGATGGCATTCAAAAGCCCTGAAGGGCATTTGGAATACCTTGTAATGCCCTTTTGGCTGTGTAATTCCCCAGCAGTGTTCCAAGACCTCATTAATGATGTTCTTTGTGAATTCCTGGGTTACATAATTAATACAGTTGAAAAAAGACATGTCTATCAAGTTCAATGAAGAGATAGTTGGGGACTCGAATTCCAGAAGCAAAGATTTCTACACATTTCCATAAGCATTAATGTTGTTTACGTTTAGGAATTCATCTAAACCCTTTTTAAAACTGTCCACTGTTCCTGCTGTGACCACGTCCTGAGGAAGTCTATTCCACAGATTCACAGTTCTTACAGTAAAGAAGCTTTGACGCTTCTGGACACTGAGCTTTTTCTTCTCCAGTCAGAGGCAGTGTTCCCTTGTCTTTTGAGGGCATTTTACATGTACAGTGTCCCACTCGGTGAAGGTTGTGGGCACTTTAAACAGTGAGTCTATGTCTGGTATAAGGAAAGTCTAGTGGAGGTCAGAGCTAAATTAGCTACTGTACTTCACAAGCAACAGTTACCTGGAGAATCCCATAAGCACTTGGACACAGCCGGATGATTGATGCGCAAAGTAGTTCTTTACCACTTACCTCTATGGACACAGTGGACCTTAATTTCTCAGTGAGCATCCTTTCCAAAGAATGGAGCAGAAGACTGATGCATGCCATTAAGAAGACTGACCTGTGGATTGCTACTGAAAGAGTAAGAGTTTTTATATCCAGTACCTGAGTGCTAGAGTGTGGACAAAGTATAGGTCGATAGTGAAAGGAAGGAAAACTCCTCAAAGTGCAATTGCTGAGCCTGTTATAAGGAATACAGCTGAACCAATATTTGCATTATTGCTTTGCCATATAAATAAACTGTACTGACTCCCTGCAGACAAGTACTCTAAGTAAAAAGTTCAACAGTTTTTACTATAATTGACTCCTCATCCTTCCTACCAACTTCATTTGCACCTTACGGTGCTGACGTCATGATCAGAGATCTAGAGAGTGCCCCGGAGGATTTAGTGCTGTCTTCCCCTTCACTGCAAGCCGGCCCAGGGAGGCTCTGCCAATGGAGTTGAGCGAACCCAAACTGTATAGTTCGGGTTCGTACCGAATTTTAGGATGTTCGGGACACGGACCCGAACACGAACATTTTCATAAAAGTTCGGGTTCGGATCCATTGTTCGACGATTCTTCCCGCTTTTTGAAAGGCTGCAGAGCAGCCAATCAGCAAGCGTTTTGCATCCTGGCCCTAATAAGCCATCACAGCCATGCCTACTAATGGCATGGCTGTGATTGGCTGAGTGCAGCATGTGACCCAGCCTTTTTATAAGCTGGAGTCACATAGTGCTGCACTTCATTCTGTTGCTGTTAGTATAGGGAAAGGTTGCTGCCAGTGCTCTTAGGGAGAGATTAGGAAAGATATCTGTTAAACCTGGTGGTGTGAAATCTTCAAGCTACAGCAATTATTGAGGGAGAGTGCTACTGCAGTCCTACATTTTTGTACCCAGCCATGAGCCCAGTGATACTGCAAAGTGTTTTTTTTAATCCATCTGTTACTGAGGTGGGGGTCAGTGGCCACTTTTAGCCACTGCAGTGTCCTTGGAACTGCATGTGACCCGCATGTGTGCCAGCCTGCCAGGGACATCAGTCTAATCCTTTTTGGTAGCTCAGTGAAGGAAAAAATCCTTTTTTTCTGGCAGGTTAAGTCCCCTATATTACCTTTTGTATAATTTAGGGGTGACATAGTCCATTTCTGTAGTCTGGGGGAAAAATCTGTATTGTGCATACAACGCACCAAAACGTATTTTCAATTTCAGCAATGAAATAGTGCATCAGTGTTTTTTTGGGAAAAAAAGCCGTACTCTTGGTCCACAGAGCAGTTTTCAATAAACCACACAAATACCTTTGTTTAAATTTCAGCAGTGAAATACTACATTAGTGTATTTTGTGGGAAATAAACCCATATTGTTGATACACAGAGCAGTTTGGCATACAACGCACAAAAACGTATTTTAAAATTTATCAGTGACATACTGCATTTCTGTAGTTTGTTGCAATACACACTAGTTTTGTGATACATAGCAGATCTGAGGCCTACCCTGTATTTCAGTCATTTAAAGTAACCTTTTGAACTCTGCATTTACATAGTTTGTGGTGTACGCTGCATTTCTGACAGTCAAATTAAACCGGTAACTTCTCTTTTTACATTGTTGGTTTGACAAATCAAATTTTTGGTGATAGTGAAGTAATTGTATTGAATTGCTCCATTACACTGTTGTGTGACCTAAAGAAATGTATTCTGGTTATGACACGGGCACTGCCTTACTGTATAGTGAACTTAATTGTTGACTATTGGCAGTTAAATGCAGCAGTCTTTTATGCTTCTTTATGACTCTGCTGGCAGTGTTTCCCAGGGCCATAACCATAGTCCTGCCCCAGAAGTAGAAGAGATTGAGTGCACAGATACCCAACCACTTAGGTTTGAGGATGGGGACAGGGGAAGACCACAGCAGCACGTCTCTGATGATGATGAAACACAGGTACAAACCTCTGCGGCTTTCTACGGTGTGCAGACCGACAAAGAGGGCAGGGGTGAAGACTGGGTGGAAGATGATGTTGAGAACAATGAGGTCCTACACCCCAAAATATACCACTGAAATCCATGTTTTCCATGGGTGGTGATAAAATCATAATTTTTTAGGCCAGGAACTAACTTTGCATCCTGCACTGCATATGTGCCGGGGACAATGATATAGTGAATCCGTCTGGGAGTTTAGGGGTTGACATATTCCAATTATTTGCTGTCAAGTAATCCTGCACTGCATAGGTGACAGTGACCGAAAATGTAAATAATCCTGTTTTAAATTGTTGGGTGCAATATTACCATTTTTGCCAAGTACAAACCCCTGCACTGCCTAACTGTCAGGAAACTTACAATTGGCAGTCACATTCTTGCATGACATAAAGCCTTTTTGGGCTGTGAAGCCAAAGGTCGTCGCCAACAACATGTTTTTTATTTTTTTAAATAAATTGCTGTAGACCCCCCGAAATTGGGAAAATATAAAAAATAACACAAAGTGTAAGTGCACGGTAGTATAACAATGGTTTGTTGAGGCCGGGATACATGTCTATTCTGCATAAGGTACAAACAAGTCCTGTGGGATCCATGCCTGGTTCTTTTTAATAAACGAAAACTTGCCCTCATTGGCTGCGGACAGGCGGCTCTGCTTGTCTGTGATAATGCCCCCAGCCATGCTAAACACATGTTCAGACAATACAGTGGCTGCAGGCAGGGGCGTAGCTATAGGGGGTGCAGAGGTAGCAGTCACTACCGGGCCCAGAAGCCTAAGGGGGCCCAAAGGCCCTTGTGCTGCATAGGAAGACACACAAAGCAATGAGGGAACGGGAGCCCAAGCTGAAGTCTTGCACCAGGGCCCATGAGCTTTTAGCTATGCCCCTGGCTGCAGGGTAGGCCAGCACCTCCAAGGCGTAAAGGGCAACCTCAGGACATGTGCCCAATTTGAAGACACAGAAGTTGAATGGGGCAGACCAAGTGGTGTACCTAGAAATGATTGGGCACCCCAGCAAATATTTGACTGGGGCCCCCCTCCCACAGTAATATTTGCGCAACCCCTTTCTTTCATGCCGCCATACCTGGGGCTACCAAAGATCGCGCTCTCAGGCCAGGCCCGGCAGCTGTTCCATCTGCTTCCTACACTGTCTGTAGTGCCACTGTATATAATTTCATTGCTGGTGGTGCAGGTTGTTGTGACTTGAAGACAAAGCTTTTCCACATTTCACCCATGATAACCCTGCCTTCTGAGGTGTTGGTGGTGACCCAGCTGCGTTGGCGACTTCTTTTTCCTCCTCCCCTAACTTCACCTTTTGTTTCCATTGAGTCCCCGGTGTCAGGTGTGAATGTCATCAGCAGCGTGTCTACTGGCGGGCGCATCTTCCTATCACACTCCAGTGAGGGAATTAAGAACGGCACATTGTCCTTGTAATGGGGATTCAGCAGGGTGGCCACCCAGTAATCAGCACAAGTTAAAATGTGGCAGTAACTCGGCGGTCGTTGCTCATGCACTGCAGCATGTAGTCGCTCATGTGTGCAAGGCTGCCCAGAGGCAATGACAAGCTGTCCTCTTTGAGGGAGGTGTATCATCTGTGTCCTCTGTATCCCCCAGCGTTCCTCCTACTTCTCCTCCTCCATAACTGTGCCCTGGCTGGACAATTGTGTTCCAGTCCAGGGCCTATGTTGGTGCAGGAACCCACCCTCCGAGCCACTTGTATTTGGCTGGCCTTAAGTTAAGGATAAGGATACTTTCACACTTGCGTTCATGTGATCCGGCAGGCAGTTTCGTCGTCGGAGCTGCCTGCCGTATCCACCGTTTAGCATCACAACTGACAGCATTTGTAGACGGATCCGGATCCGTCTACAAATGCATTGCAAGAATGGATCCGTCCCTCTGCTTGTCATGCACTCTTTTTCACAGTTTTCCCTCAGTTGTTTTGCAATGCCGGATCCAGCACTAATACAAGTCAATGTAAATTAATACCGGATCCGGCATTCCAGCGACTGATCAGGAATTTTGGACGGACAAAACGCCTGACAGTAACTGAACGGAAGGCATACTGATGCAAACTGAATGGATTTCTATCCATTCAGATTGCATGGGAATATGCCTGATCAGTTCTTTTCCGGCATTGAGCCCTTTAGACGGAACTCTATGCCGGAAAAGAATAATGCAAGTGTGAAAGTACCCTAAGGTGTGTATAAAGTTTTGTTTGTTTATATAGTTAGTTTAGCTGCAATATAGTTATTTTAATATGTTTTTAAATACATTTGTAAATAGTTTGTTAATGGTTTGAGTGAAAGGGGGGTGGGGGTGTTGTGTGTAGGGTGTAAGGCTGTTTGGGTTAATTTTCCATCTGCTTTCTACACTGTCTATACTGCCACTGTATATAATTTCATTGTATAATACTGTTGAGGGGGCCCTGACAAAGTCTTTTAGTCCTCCTCCTCCGCCTCCTCCTGGATGGGCCCCTTCTAGGTCAGGGCCCCAAAGCTGTAGCTTCCCCTGCTTACCCTGTAGCTACGCCTCTAGGCAAACCCATCAATCAGTATGTGTATTCTTCCACCATGTTGCTGAAATGCTGCCTCCTGCTAAGACTTTCCAGATCTGCTGGTGGTGCAGGTTGTTGTGGTGTGATGACAAAGCTTTCCCACATTTCGACAATGCTAACCCAGCCTTCTGAGGTGCTGGTGGTGACCCAGCTGCCCATGAGCTGTCTTGGGTGCCACACTGCTGAGAACACGGTTCCTTCTCCTCCTCATCCTCCAGAACTGTGCCCTGGCTGGACAATTGTGTTCCAGGCTGATTTTGTCCGCCACTTGGATGTGCAGGGAAGGGATGGCTCACCTGCAAAAGTGGCTGGGATCCATTGGTTTTAGAGCACCTTTGCACATTTTGGCTGCAAAAAAGTGTCACACATGTGGTATCGCCGTACTCAGGAGAAGTAGGGCAATGTGTTTTGGGGTGTATTTTTACATATACCAATGCTGGGTGAGAGAAATATCTCTGTAAATTGACAACTTTGTATACATTTTTTTAAAAGTTGTCATTTACAGAGATATTTCTCACACCCAGCATGAGTATATGTAAAAATACACCCCAAAAAACATTGCCCTACTTCTCCTGAGTACGGGGATACCACGAGTGACACTTTTTTGCAGCCAAGATGCGCAAAGGGGCCCTAAAACCAATGAGTACCTTTAGGATTTCACAGGACATTTTTACGCTTTTTGGATTCTCACGCTTTAGGGCCCCAAAAATGCCAGGGCAGTATAAATACCCCACAAGTGACCCCATTTTGGAAAGAAGACACCCCAGGGTATTCCGTGAGGGGCATGGCGAGTTCACAGAAAAAAAAAAATTTTGGCACAAGTTAGCGGAAATTGATATTTTTATTTTTTTATTTTTGTTTTTTCTACAAAGTCTCATATTTCACTAACTAGTGACAAAAAATAAAATTTTACATGAACTCACCATACCCCTCACGGAATACCTTGGGGTGTCTTCTTTCTAAAATGGGGTCACTTGTGGGGTATTTATGCTGCCCTGGCATTTTAGGGGCCCCTAAAGCGTGAAAAGAAGTCTGGAATCCAAATGTGCAAAAATGCCCTGTGAAATCCTAAAGGTACTCATTGGAATTAGGGCTCCTTTGCGCATCTTGGCTGCAAAAAAGTGTCACACATTTGGTATCGCCGTACTCAGGAGAAGTAGGGCAATGAGTTTTGGGGTGTATTTTTACATATAACCATGTTGGTGTGAGAAATATCTCTGTAAACGACAACTTTTTAAATTTTTTTTATACAAAGTTGTCAGTTTACAGAGATATTTCTCTCACCCAACATGGGTATATGTAAAAATACACCCCAAAACACATTGCCCTACTTCTCCTGAGTACGGCGATACCACATGAGTGACACTTCTTTGCAGCCTGGGTGCGCAAAGGGGCCCAAATTCCAACAAGTACCTTTAGGTTTTACAGGGATGATCACAATTTAGCCCTGCCCAAAATGCCAGAACAGTAAACACACCCCAAAAATGACCCCATTTCGGAAAGTAGACACCCCAAGGTATTCACTGAGGGGCATAGTGAGTCCGTGGGAGATTTTTATTTTTTTTGCCAGAAGTTAGCAGAAATGGAAACTTTATTATTTTTTTTTCCTCAGAAAGTGTCATTTTCTGCTAACTTGTGAAAAAAAATGAAATGATACATGAACTCACCATGCCCCTCCGCAAATACTTTGAGGTGTCTTCTTTCTAAAATGGTGTAATTTGGGGGGTATTTATACTATCCTGGCATTCTAGCACCTGAAGAAACATGACAGGTGTTCAGAAAGTCAGAGCTGCTTGAAAATGCGGAAATTCACTTTTTTGCACCATAGTTTGTAAACGCTATAACTTTTACCCAAACCAATAAATATACACTTATTGGATTTTTTTTTCATCAAAGACATGTAGAACAATAAATTTTGCAAAAAATTTATATATAAATGAAGTTTTTTTTAAAAAAAAATACAACAGAGTGAAAAATGTCATTTTTTAGCAAAAATTTCGGTCATTTTTGATTAATAGCAAAAAAAGTAAAAATGTCAGCAGCAATGAAATACCACCAAATGAAAGCTCTATTAGTAAGAAGAAAAGGAGGTAAAATTAATTTGGGTGGTAAGTTGTATGACGGAGCAATAAACGGTGAAAGTAGCGTAGTGCAGAATTGTAAAAAGTGGCCTGGTCATTAAGGGTGTTTAAGCTAGGGGGGCTGAAGTGGTTAAAACTGTACACCAGACAGAATGACAGTATTTTAAAGGACCAGGAATTTTGAAATCAAGGCATTCAGAGTGAGGAATCGGGGGTGGGTCGGGGGATACTTCCTCTTTCTATTTCTCTTCAGTGTTTGGGAGATGGACAGCCGATAGTTAAACACTTCCATGGGATTCGGTGGAGATGCTTGGTGATGGTGCCAGATGTGGTGGCGTTGCCGCCATATACTCTGTTTGCTGGGTGGCAGGTGCCACTGTCACTCACTTGGGCTCAGGTTTAGAATGGTTATTTATTACTTTTTCTGTGTCATTTTAAGTCATTTACCTATCCACATTTGTTTGCAGGGCATTTATCTACATTTTCTGCCTTTTGCAGCCCTGTAGCCCTTTCCAGGGCTATTTTACAGCCATGTTAGTGCCCAAAAGTTCAGGTCCCCATTGACTTAAATAGGGTTCGGGGTCAAGTTAAGGTTAAGTTCGGTTCCCGAACCCGAACAATTTTGTGAAGTTTGACTGAACTCGTCAGTGGCGAGGTTGGTGACCCTTAAAAACATTGGAGCAGGGGCGTGCTGGTTACCCTCTAAAACATTATAGTTGAGGGTCTGAAGGTGAGCGGACCCTATAACAAATTGAAGTGAGGGTCTGAAGCCTAGCGAACCCCATAAAACATTGCAGTGATGGCATACAGGTGAGCAGACTGTATAAAGCATTGAAGGTGAGAGCCTGAACCCTATTGAACCCCATAAAACATTGCAGCGATGGCCTACACGAGAGCGGACCGTATAAAGCATTGGAGGTGAGGGCCTGAAGCCGAGCGAACCCCATAAAACATTGCAGTGATGGCCTAAAGGTGAGCAGACGGTATAAATTCTTGGAGGTGAGGGCCTGAAGCCTAGTGAATCCCATAAAAAATTGCAGTGATGGCCTACAGGTGAGCAGACCATATAAAACATTAGAGGTGAGGGCCTGAAGCCTAAAGAAACACCATAAAACATTGCAGGGATGGCATACAGGTGAGCAGACAGTATACAGCATTGGAAGTGAGGGACTGAAAGTTAGCGAACACCATAAAACATTGCAGTGGTGGCCTACAGGTGAGCAGACCGTGTAAAGCAGTGGAGGTGAGGGCCTGAAGCCTAGCGAACCCCATAAAACATTGCAGTGATGGCCTACAGGTGAGCAGACCGTACAAATACATTGGAGGTGAGGGCCTGAAGCCCAGTAAACCCCATAAACAAATTGCAGTGATGGCCAACAGGTGAGCAGACCGTATAAAGCATTGGAGGTGAGGGCCTGAAGCCTAAAGAAACCCCATAAAACATTGCAGGGATGGCATACAGGTGAGCAGACAGTATAAAGCATTGGAAGTGAGGGCCTGAAGCCCAGCGAACCCCATAAAAAATTGCAGTGATGGCCAACAGGTGAGCAGACCATATAAAGCATTGGAGGTGAGGGCCTGAAGCCTAAAGAAACCCCATAAAACATTAAAGGGATGGCATACAGGTGAGCACAGTATAAAGCATTGGAAGTGAGGGACTCAAAGTGAGCGAACACCATAAAACATTGCAGTGATGGCCTACAGGTGAGCAGACCATACAAAAGTATTGGAGGTGAGGGCCTGAAGCCCAGCGAACCCAATAAAAAATTGCAGTGATGGCCACTAGGTGAACAGACCGTATAAAGCATTGGAGGTGAGGGCTTCAAGCTGAGCGAACCCAATAAAACATTGCATTGATGGCCTACAGGTGAGCAGACGGTATAAAGCATTGGAGGTGAGGGACAGAAGGTGAGTGAACCCCATATAACATTGCAGTGATGGCCTACAGGTGAGCAGACCGTATAAAGCATTGGAGTTGAGGGACTGAAGCCTAGCGAACCCCATAAAACATTGCAGTCATGGCCTACAGGTGAGCAGACCGTACTAAAGCATTGGAGGTGAGGGCCTAAAGCCCAGCGAACCCCATAAAAAATTGCAGTGATGGCCAACAGGTGAGCAGACCGTATAAAGCATTGAAGGTGAGGGACTGAAGGTGAGTGAACCCAATAAAGCACTGCAGTGATGGCGTACAGGTGAGCAGATCGTATAAAGCATTGGAGGTGAGGGCTTCAAGCCGAGCAAACCCAATAAAACATTTCAGTGATGGCATACAGGTGAGCAGACGGTATAAAGCATTGGAGGTGAGGGACAGAAGGTGAGTGAACCCCATATAACCTTGCAGTGATGGCCTACAGGTGAGCAGACCTTATAAAGCATTGAAGGTGAGGGACTGAAGCCTAGTGAACCCCATAAAACATTGCAGTGATTGCCTACAGGTGAGCAGACTGTATAAAGCATTGGAGGTGAGGGACTGAAGTCTATTGAACCCCATAAAACATTGCAGTGAGGGCCTTCAGGTGAGCAGACCATATAACGCATTGGAGGGGAGGGCCTGAAGCCAAGCGAACCCAACAAAACATTTTAGTGAGGGCATATATATTCTGTATAGATTGATACATTATAAATCATACATTTAAATTGCGCTTTTGTTTCTCATTAGCTTAGCTTTCCTCTGGTGGAGTGGATAAGTCAGGGTCAATCTAGGCCTTGTTCATTTTTATCTGAGTCAGCTGTCAGCAATATCAGTGGACAAGCGGATACGCTTATCTGTTATAATGCCACCAGCAGCACTAAATACAAGCTCAGACAACACACTGGCGGCAGGGCAGGCAAGCAACTCCAAAGCAAATTCGTGCCACGTGTCCAGCTTGGGCATCCAGTAGTTGTTAGGCACTGAGGGATCATTTAGGATGCTGACACGGTCTGCAATTTATTCCTTCACCATCTTCCAAAACTTTTCCCTCCTTGTAGCACTAGGCGCGATTCAGGGTGAGGTTGCTGACGTGGTGTTATGAAAGTGTCCCATACCTTGGAAAGTGTTGCCCTGCCTCTGTTGAAACTACTGTGTGTTCCCTTTCTCAGTTGCCTAAGGAAGTATGGACTCTGGCGGCCGCATTGTCAGATGGAAAATTTTGGAGCAATCTGTCAAAATGTACCTTCTGGAATTGCATGATTTTACTGTTCCTCTCCACCACAGGAATGAGAGATGAGAAGTTCTCTTTGTATTGGGGTCGAGAACGGTGAACACTAGGGATGAGTGAACCCGAACTGTATAGTTCGGGTTTGTACCGAATTTTGGGGTGTTCGAGACACAGACCCGGACCCGAACATTTTCAAAAAAAATTGGGTTCGGGTTCGTTGTTCGGCGATTTCTTCCTGCTTTCTGAAGGCACAGCAGCCAATCAGCTAGCGTTTTACTTCTTGCCCTAAGAAGCCATCACAGCCATGCCTACTACGGCTGTGATTGGCCAAGTACAGCATGTGACCCAGCCTCTATTTAAGCTGGAGTCACGTAGCGCCGCACGTCACTCTGCTCCGATTAGTGTAGAGATAGGACGCAGCTGCTGTGAGGGCGAGATTAGGCAGGGAAAACTCAGCAAAAACACCTAATGAAGTGATCGATCTATAGCTTTGAATCATTCAACTTCTGCTAGTTAATTGCTCACTGGTTTTTAGGCTGCACAGAGCGTTTTTCTGTCACTTTTTTCTGGGGTGATCGGCGGCCATTTTATGTCTTGTGGTGCACCAGCAGAAGCTGCCACCAAGTCCATCAATCCATCAATACTAGTTTTTTTTGCTATATCCTACATCAGGGGCTTGGCTGTGCTTATTGTCACCCCTAGAAACTCAGGATAGAAATTTCTATATTTTATAGAGGGGTTAAATTCAATTGCCAAAATAGCAATCCCCTAAATCTAGTGTTCAAGCTGTGGCTAGCCAAGTGTAATACTGTCTGCTGTCTGGCAAAGGATACATTTTTGTCTGTGGTGAAATTCAATTGCCAAAATAGCAATAGCGTAAATCTGGTGTCCCAGCAGTGGCTGGCAAAGTTTAATAGTGTCCGACAAAGGATATATTTTGTTCTGGGGGGGAAATTCAATTGCCAAAATAGCAATACTATAAAAGTGGTTTCAGCGGGGGCTGGCCAAGTTTAATAGTGTCCGGCAAAGGATATATTTCTTTCTTGGGTGAAATTCAGTTGCAAAAATAGAAATAACGTAAATCTGGTGTTCCAGCTGTGACTGGACAAGTTTCATAGTGTCCGTAATAGGATATATTATTTTTTATGGTGAAATTCAGTTGCAAAAATAGAAATACCATAAATCTGGTGTTCCAGCTATGACTGGACAAGTTTCATAGTGACTATCAAAGGATATATTATTTTCTGGGATGAAATTCAGTTGCAAAAATTGAAATACCGTAAATCTGGTGTTCCAGCTATGGCTGGATAAGTTTAATAGTGTCCGGAAAAGGATATATTTTGTTCTGGGGTGAAATTCAATTGCCAAAATAGCAATACCATAAATCAGTGGTTTCAGCTGTGGCTTGCCAAAATTAATAGTGTCTGGCAAAGAATATATTTTGTTCTGGGGTGAAATTCAATTGCCAAAATAGTAATACTGTAAATCTGGTGTCCCAGCAGTGGCTGGCCAAGTTTAATAGTGTCCGGCAATGGATTTAATATTTTCTGGGGTGAAATTCAGTTGCCAAAATAGAAGTACAGTAAATCTGGTGTTCCAGCTGTGACTGGACAAGTTTGATAGTGTCAGGCAAAGGATACATTTTGTTCTGGGGTGAAATTTAATTGCCAAAATAGCAATACCATTAATCAGTGGTTTTAGCTGTGGCTGGCCAAGTTTAATAGTGTCGGGCAAAGGATATATTTTTTTCTGGGGTGAAATTCAATTGCCAAAATAGCAATACCATTAATCTGGTGTTCCAGCTGTGACTGGACAAGTTTCATAATGTCCGTCATAGGATATATTATTTTCTGCGGTGAAATTCAGTTGCAGAAATAGAAGTCCAGTCACAGCTGGAACACCAGATTTACGGTATTTCTATTTCTGCAACTGAATTTCACTGCAGAAGATAATATATTCTATAACGGACACTATGAAAATTGTGCAGTCACAGCTGGAACACCAGATTTATGGTATTTCTATTTTTGCTAATTAATTTCACCCTAGAAAATAATAAATCCTTTGTCGGACACTATTAAACTTGGCCAGTCACTGCTGGCACACCAGATTTACGGTATTGCTATTTTCGCAATTGAATTTCACCCCAGAGCAAAATATATCCTTTGCCGGACACTATAAAACTTGGCCAGCCACAGGTGAAACTACTGATTTATGGTATTTATATTTTTGCAACTGAATTTCACCCCAGAAAATACAAACCGGATTTCAAAAAAGTTGGCACACTATACAAATCGTGAATAAAAACTGAATGCAATGATGTGGAGGTGCCAACTTCAAATATTTTATTCAGAATGGAACATAAATCACGGAACAAAAGTTTAAACTGAGAAAATGTACCATTTTAAGGGAAAAATATGTTGATTCAGAATTTCATGGTGTCAACAAATCCCAAAAAAGTTGGGACAAGGCCATTTTCACCACTGTGTGGCATCTCTTCTTCTTCTTACAACACTCAACAGACGTCAGGGGACCGAGGAGACCAGTTTCTCAAGTTTAGAAATAGGAATGCTCTCCCATTCTTGTCTAATACAGGCCTCTAACTGTTCAATCGTCTTGGGCCTTCTTTGTTGCACCTTCCTCTTTATGATGCGCCAAATGTTCTCTATAGGTGAAAGATCTGGACTGCAGACTGGCCATTTCAGTACCCGGATCCTTCTCCTACGCAGCCATGATGTTGTGATTGATGCAGAATGTGGTCTGGCATTATCTTTTTGAAAAATGCAGGGTCTTCCCTGAAAGAGATGACGTCTGGATGGGAGCATATGTTGTTCTAGAACCTGAATATATTTTTCTGCATTGATGGTGCCTTTCCAGACATGCAAGCTGCCCATGCCACACGCACTCATGCAACCCCATACCATCAGAGATGCAGGCTTCTGAACTGAGCGTTGATAACAACTTGGGTTGTCATTGTCCTCTTTGGTCCGGATGACATGGCGTCCCAGATTTCCAAACAGAACTTCGAATCGTGACTCGTCTGACCACAGAACAGTCTTCCATTTTGCCACACTCCATTTTAAATGATCCCTGGCCCAGTGAAAACGCCTGAGCTTGTGGATCTTGCTTAGAAATGGCTTCTTCTTTGCACTGTAGAGTTTTAGCTGGCAACGGCGGATGGCACGGTGGATTGTGTTCACTGACAATGGTTTCTGGAAGTATTCCTGAGCCCATTCTGTGATTTCCTTTACAGTTGCATTCCTGTTTGTGGTGCAGTGTCATTTAAGGGCCCGGAGATCACGGGCATCCAGTATGGTTTTATGGCCTTGACCCTTACGCACAGAGATTGTTCCAGATTCTCTGAATCTTCGGATGATGTTATGCACAGTTGATGATGATAGATGCAAAGTCTTTGCAATTTTTCGCTGGGTAACACCTTTCTGATATTGCTCCACTATCTTTCTGCACAATATTGTGGGAATTGGTGATCCTCTACCCATCTTGGCTTCTGAGAGACACTGCCACTCTGAGAAGCTCTTTTTATACCCAATCATGTTGTCAATTGACCTAATTAGTGTTAATTGGTCTTCCAGCTCTTCGTTATGCTCAAATTTACTTTTTCCAGCCTGTTATTGCTACTTGTCCCAACTTTTTTGGGATTTGTTGACACCGTGAAATTTTGAATCAACATATTTTTCCTTTAAAATGATACATTTACTCGGATTAAACGTTTGATCTGTCATTTACGTTCTATTACAAATAAAATATTGACATTTGCCATCTACACATCATTGCATTCAGTTTTTATTCACAATTTGTTTAGTGTCCCAACTTTTTTGGAATCCGGTTTGTAATATATCCTTTGACGGACACTATGAAACTTGTCCAGTCACAGCTGGGACTAAACAAAAGCAAAGACAGGTACACTCTGCAGTAATACTAAACCCTCACACTGATGTAAAATTGAGAGGTTAGTTCGACATATCCTACTAGGAGGACATGTCTTAAGCTCGGGCACCACGCCAAGGTCTCTCAAAGTAGCCCGAGGCCCTATCACTCACCTACCTGTGCCGTGTGGGCAATACCAGGGGCCAGTGGGCGGATTACGGGGGCATAAGGCCTGACTCACAGACAGCTTACCAGTAACCTCCAGCATATAGCCATGCCTGCAATGGGAGGTGGGAAGTGCCTGTTAGCCCCACCCGAGACTGGCTGATATGGCCCAGGGCTTAAACAGGTGCACCTGAATGTAGCCTGTAGATGAAAAACAGGCACATTTAAATGGGAGTTTATACACCTCCATACATAAGACTATACAAACCATTAGAAAACGTGGCTTGCCATAAGCAACAGACTACAAGTGCAGGATATGCTCCCCTATATATATGCACAACCGCATGTGGGTTTGAGCATGTCCTGCCTGTTTAACACCACGTTTTCTAATGGTTTGTATAGTTTTATGTATGGAGGTGTATAAACTCCCATTTAAATGTGCCTTTTTTTCCATCTACAGGCTACATTCAGGTGCACCTGTTTAAGCCCTGGGCCATATCAGCCAGTCTCGGGTGGGTCTCACAGGCACTTACCACCTCCCATTGCAGGCATGGCTACATGCTGGAGGTTACTGGTAAGCTGTCTGTGAGTCAGGCCTTATGCTCCCGTAATCCGCCTACTGGCCCCTGGTATTGCCCACATGGCACAGGTAGGTGAGTGATAGGGCCTCGGGCTACTTTGAGAGACCTTGGCGTGGTGCCTGAGCTTAAGACATGTCCTCCTCCTAGTAGGATATGTTGAACTAACCTCTCAATTTTACATCAGTGTGAGGGTTTAGTATTACTGCAGAGTGCACCTGTCTTTGCTTTTGTTTAGTCTATGATTGTTCTTCGCATCCACATAATTGTTACCTTATGTAGGATGGTTATTGTGGTACTTGTAGTCAGTTGATGGCATCTTCCATTGTATGCAATTTTTTGCTGTTGATTGCCATAAGCAAAGGACTACAAGTGCAGGATATGCTCCCCTATATATATGCAAAACCGAATGTGAGTTTGAGCATGTCCTGCCAGTCACAACTGGACCACCAGATTTACTGTATTTCTTTTTTGGCAACTGAATTTCACCCCAGAAAAAAATATATCCTTTGCCGGACACTATTAAACTTGTCCACTCACAACTGGAACACCTGATTTACGATATAAGTTTAATAGTGTCCGGCAAAGGATGCTTTTTTTTCTGGGGTGAAATTCAGTTGCCAAAATAGAAATACAGTCAATCTGGTGTTCCAGCTGTGACTAGACAAGTTTCATAGTGTCCGTTAAAGGATATATTATTTTCTGGGGTGAAATTCAGTTGCAAAAATAGAAATACCGTAAATCTGGTGTTCCAGCTGTGGCCGGGCAAGTTTAACCACTTCCCGACCGCCTAACGCACATCTGCGTTCTCGCGGCGGTGGGGCTGTTCTGGGGCGACGCATATGTGCGTCATCTCGCGAGACTTCCTGTGAGCGCGCGCACGCGCATTCACAGTAACGCGCGTCTCAGGAGTTTAACTACAGCCTGCCAGCGATGATCCATCGCTGGCAGGCTGTAGATGCGATATAATCGCATCAAACAAGTATATCAGACGCTGTTTTGTGAACAGCGTCTGATACACCTGCTACCTGGTCCTCTGGTGGTCCCATTTGCTGGGATCCACCACCAGAGGACCAGGTAACTATGTAAAGTTGCACCAAACACTACAATAACCCCCCCCCTCACCTATTAACCCCTTGATCACCCCATCTAGACCCCCTGATCAACCCCCTGTCATTGATCACACCCCTTGTAAGGCTCCATTCAGACGTCCATATGTGTTTTGCGGATCCACAGATCCTCCAAACACGGACACCGGCAATGTGCTTTCCGCATTTTGCAGATCCGCACATTGCCAGAACTATATAGAAAATGCTTTTTCTTGTCCGCAATTGCGGACAAGAATAGGACATGTTCTATATTTTTGCGGAACGGAAGTGCAGACCCGGAAGCGCGGATCCGTAATTCCGGATCCGAGCGGGACAAAGTCTGTCCCCATAGAAATGAATGGGTCCGCAATTCCGTTCCGCAAACAGAATTGCAGACGTGTGAATGGGGCATAAGGGTCCCTTATCACCGCCAGTTAGTTAGCTACTTGTTAGGTAGCTAGCGCCCAGCCCACCGCACCGCAGTCACTGATTTTGGCAGAGATTTTTTCATCCACATTGATTGATGCGAATGAAAAAATCTGTGCCGTTCATTTTTTTTCAGCCCAGAGGTTGAACGGAAAAAAAATCTCATTACCCGTATGCTCAATATAAGGAGAATCGCAGAAACTCCTAATGCTGGCCATACGTGTAATGATTGCGGAGACCCTCAAAGGCCAGGGCAGTACAAACACCTCACATGTGACCCCATTTTAGAAAGAAGACACCCCAAGGTATTCCGTGAGGGGTATGGTGAGTTCATGTAAAATTTTATTTTTTGTCACAAGTTAGTGGAATATGAGACTTTGTAAAAAATAAAAATAAAAATCAATTTCCGCTAACTTGTGCCAAAATTTTTTTTTTTCTGTGAACTCGCCATGCCCCTCACGGAATACCTTGGGGTGTCTTCTTTCCACAATGGGGTCACTTGTGGGGTATTTATACTGCCCTGGCATTTTAGGGGTCCTAAAGCGTGAGAATCCAAATGCGTAAAAATGCCCTGTGAAATCCTAAAGGTACTCATTGGAATTTGGGCCCTTTAGCATCTTGGCTGCAAAAAAGTGGCACACATGTGGTATCGCCGTACTCAGGAGAAGTAGGGCAATGTGTTTTGGGGTGTATTTTTATATATACCCATACTTTGTGTGGGAAATATCGCTGTAAACGACAACTTTTTAAATTTTTTTATTTAAAGTTGTCAATTTACAGAAATATTTCTCTCACCCAGCATGGGTATATGTAAAAATACACCCCAAAACATATTGCCCTACTTCTCCTGAGTACGGCGATACCACATGTGTGCCACTTTTTTGCAGCCAAGATGCGCAAAGGGGCCCAAATTCCAATGAGTAACTTTTAGGAGGGCATTTTTACGCATTTTTCTTCTCACGCTTTAGGGCCCCTAAAATGCCAGGGCAGTATAAATACCCCACATGTGACCCCATTTTGGAAAGAAGACACCCCAAGGAATTCGCTGAGGGGCATAGTGAGTCTATGAAAAATTAAACTTTTTGTCAAAAGTTAGCGGAAAGGGAGACTTTGTGAGAAAAAACAATAAAAAAAATCAATTTCCACTAACTTGTGCAAAAAATTTTTTTTTCTATCAACTCGCCATGCCCCTCATGGAATACCTTGGGCTGTCTTCTTTCCAAAATGGGGTCACTTGTGGGGTATTTATACTGCCCTGGCATTTTAGAGGCCCTAAAGCGTGAGAAGAAAAATGCGTAAAAAAAAAGGCCCTCCTAAAAGGTACTCATTGGAATTTGGGCCCCTTTGCGCATCTTGGCTGCAAAAAAGTGTCCCTCATGTGGTATCGCCGTACTCAGGAGAAGTAGGGCAATGTGTTTTGGGGTGTATCTTTACATATACCCATGCTGGGTGAGAGAAATATCTCTATAAATTGACAACTTTGAATAAAAAAATTTAAAAAGTTGTCGCTTACAGCGATATTTCTCACACAAAGTATGGGTATATATAAAAATACACCCCAAAACACATTGCCCTACTTCTCCTGAGTACGGTGATACCACATGTGTGACACTTTTTTGCAGCCAAGATGCGCAAAAGGGCCCTAAAACCAATGAGTACCTTTAGGATTTCACAGGGCATTTTTACGCATTTGGATTCTCACGCTTTAGGTTACCTAAAATGCCAGGGCAGTATAAATACCCACAAGTGACCCCATTTTGGAAAGAAGACACCCCAAGGTATTCTGTGAGGGGCATGGCGAGTTCACAGAATTTTTTTTTGGCACAAGTTAGCGGAAATTGATATATATATATTTTTTTATTTTGTTTTTTACAAAGTCTCATATTCCACTAACTTGTGACAAAAAATAAAATTTTACATGAACTCACCATACCCCTTACGGAATACCTTGGGGTGTCTTCTTTCTAAAATGGGGTCATATGTGGGGTATTTATACTGTCTTGGCATTTTAGGGGCCCCTAAAGCGTGAGAAGAAGTCTGGAATCCAAATGCGTAAAAATGCCCTGTGAAATCCTAAAGGTACTCATTGGAATTAGGGCCCCTTTGCGCACCCAGGCTGCAAAAATGTGTCACTCATGTGGTATCGCCGTACTCAGGAGAAGTAGGGCAATGTGTTTTGGGGTGTATTTTTATATATACCCATACTTTGTGTGAGAAATATCGCTGTAAACGACAACTTTTTACATTTTTTTATTCAAAGTTGTCAATTTATAGAGATATTTCTCTCACCCAGCATGGGTATATGTAAAGATACACCCCAAAACACATTGCCCTACTTCTCCTGAGTACGGCGATACCACATGAGGGACACTTTTTTGCAGCCAAGATGCGCAAAGGGGCCCAAATTCCAATGAGTACCTTTAGCTTTTACATGGCTGCTCACAATTTAGCCCCGCCCAAAATGCCAGAACAGTAAACACACCCCACAAATGACCCCATTTAGGAAAGTAGACACCCCAAGGTATTCAATGAGGGGCATAGTGAGCCCGTCTGAGATTTTATTTTTTTTTGCCAGAAGTTAGCAGAAATGGAAACTTTATTATTATTTTTTTTTTCCCTCAGAAAGTGTCATTTTCCGCTAACTTGTGAAAAAAATGAAATGATACATGAACTTACCATGCCCCTCCGCGAATACTTTGGGGTGTCTTCTTTTTAAAATGGTGTCATTTGGGGGATATTTATACTATCCTGACATTCTAGCACCTGAAGAAACATGACAGGTGCTCAGAAAGTCAGAGCTGCTTCAAAATGCGGAAATTCACTTTTTTGCACCATAGTTTGTAAACGCTATAACTTTTACCCAAACCAATAAATATACACTTATTGGATTTTTTTTATCAAAGACATGTAGAACAATAAATTTAGAGAAAAATTTATATAGAAATGTAGTTTTTTTTGAAAAATTTTACAACGGAAAGTGAAAAATGTCATTTTTTTGCAAAAAGGTCGTTAAATTTTTATTAATAGCAAAAAAAGTAAAAATGTCAGCAACAATGAAATACCACCAAATGAAAGCTCTATTAGTGAGAAGAAAAGGAGGTAAAATTCATTTGGGTGGTAAGTTGCATGACGGAGCAATAAACGGGTAAAGTAGCGTAGTGCAGAATTGTAAAAAGTGGCCTGGTCATTAAGGGTGTTTAAGCTAGGGGGGCTGAAGTGGTTAATAGTGTCCAGCACAGGATATATTTATTTCTGGGGTGAAATTCAATTGCCAAAATAGCAATACCATAAATCTGGTGTCCCAGCAGTGGCTGGCCAAGTTTAATAGTGTCCGGCAAAGGATTTATTATTTTCTGGGGTGAAATTCAGTTGCTAAAAAAGAAATAGAGTAAATCTAGTGTTCCAGCTGTGACTGGACAAGTTTCATAGTGTCCGTCAAAGGATATATTATTTTCTGGGGTAAAATTCAGTTGCAAAAATATAAATACCGTAAATCTGGTTTTCCAGCTGTTGTAGGCCAAGTGTAAATCTGTCCGTAAAAGGGTATATTACACTCAGCGAGCATCTCCAAGTGTATTTCTTTCCGTTAAAGGGTATATTACAGTAAGTGTTAAAATACAGCATAATCCTCTACATTTGCACACACTGTTTTGCATCTCTAAGTGTATTTCTTTCCGTTAAAGGGTATATTACACAAAGTGTTAAAATACAAGTGCTGAAAGCATAATCCTATATATTTTTTCACACGCTACTGTGCATCTCAAAGTGTAAATCTGTCCGTAAAAGGATGCCTTTCAACCAGGGCCTAAATACTAGGCCTACAATTGATATTCCCCTAAATCAGTGGTTACTGCTGTGCCTGGATTAGTGTAATACAGTAAATAAATAGATAGCCAGATAGTGTTAGGTGCCGGTAAAAAAAGGCCTGAATTTGAATTCAATACATTGGGCCAAATAATTGTTTTCTTATTGTGGTGAAGGGTAACAATGAGGAAAACATCTAGTAAGGGACTCGGACGTGGACAATGTCGTGGTGTTGTTAGTGGACCCTCTGGTGCTGGGAGAGGACGTGGCCGTTCTGCCACAGCCACACGTCCTAGTGAACCAACTACCTCAGGTTCCAGTACCCGCCAGAATTTACAGCGATATTTGGTGGGGCCCAATGCCGTTCTAAGGATGGTAAGGCCTTAGCAAGTACAGATGCTAGTCAATTGAGTGGCCGACAGTGGATCCAGCACGTTCACAACATTATCTCCCACCCAGACTTCTGCAGAAAGCGCACAAGTGGCGCCTGAAAACCAAGCCCATCAGTCTGTCACATCACCCCCATGCATATTAGGGAAACTGTCTGAGCCTCAAGTTATGCAGCAGTCTCTTATGCTGTTTGAAGACTCTGCTGGCAGGGTTTCCCAAGGGAATCCACCTAGCTCTTCCCCAGTGGTGGAAGACAACCAATACACTGACGTTCAACCACTGATGTTTCCTGATGATGAGGACATGGGAATACCACCTCATCGGAGTCCGCACGTCTCTGATGATGACGAAACACAGGTGCCAACTGCTACGTCTTTTTGCAGTGTGCAGACCGAACAGGAGGTCAGGAAGGAAGACTGTGTGGAAGACGATGCAGGGGACAATGAGGTCCTAGACCCCACAGGGAATGAAAGTCCTGCCACTGACTTTCATGGTTCAGAGGAAGAGGCAGTGGTGAGACCGAGCCAACAGCGTAGCAAAAGAGGGAGCAGGGGGCAAAAGCAGAACAGCCGCCGCCAAGAGAGTTCACCTGCTACTGGCCCCCGCGACCAGGGGCCGAGCACCCCAAATGCAGCTTCAAGGAGTTCCCTGGCATGGCACTTCTTTAAACAATGTGCCGACGACAAGACCAGAGTGGTTTGCACGCTGTGCCATTAGAGCTTGAAGCGAGGCATTAACGTTCTGAACCTTAGCACAACCTGCATTACCAGGCATCTACATGCAAAGCATGAACTGCAGTGGAGTAGAAACCTTAAAAACAAAGAACTCACTCTGGCTCCCTCTTCTGCTGCTGCCTCGGCCTCTTCCTCCGCCTCAGGAGGAACGTTGGCACCTGCCGCCCACCAAACAGAGGATGTGCCACCGACACCACCACCTGCGTCACCAAGCATCTCCACCATGTCACACGGCAGCGTTCAGCTCTCCATCTCACAAACCTTGGAGAGAAAGCGTAAATTCCCACCTAGCCACCATTGAGCCCTGGACCTGAATGCCAGCATTTCTAAACTACTGGCCTTTGAAATGCTGTCATTCAGGCTGGTGGACAGAGACAGCTTCAAACAGCTGATGTCCATGGCTGTCCCACAGTATGTTGTTCCCAGCCACCACTACTTCTCCAAGACAGCCGTGCCTTCCCTGCACAACCAAGTATCCGATAAAATCAAGTGTGCACTGCGCAACGCCATCTGTGGCAAGGTCCACCTAACCACAGATACGTGGACCAGTAAGCACGGCCAGGGACGCTATATCTCCCTAACTGCACACTGGGTAAATGTATTGGTGGCTGGACCCCAGGCGGAGAGTTCCTTGGCGCACGTCCTTCCGCCGCCATGGATCGCAGGGCATCATTATTTGCCTCCTGTAGCCTCCTCCTCCTACTCGGCTTCCTCCTCCTCTGCTTTTATCAGCTCATCCAGTCAGCCACACACCTTCACCACCAAATTCAGCACAGCCCGGGGTAAACGTCAGCAAGCCATTCTGAAACTCATATGTTTGGGGGACAGGCCCCACACCACGCAGAAGTTGTGGCGGGGTATTGAACAACAGACCGACGAGTGGTTTCTGCCGGAGGGCCTCAAGCCCGGTCTGGTGGTGTGCGATAATGGGCGAAATTTCGTCGCAGCTCTAGGACTAGCCGGTTTGATGCACATCCCTTGCCTGGCGCATGTGCTGAATTTGGTGTTGCAGAAGTTCATTCACAACTACCCCGACATGTCAGAGCTGCTGCATAAAGTGCGGGCCGTCTGTGCGCGCTTCCGGCATTCACATCCTGCCGCTGCTCGCCTGTCTGCCCTACAGCGGAACTTCGGCCTTCCCGCTCACCGTCTCATATGCAACGTGCCCACCCGGTGGAACTCCACCTTGCACATGCTGGAGAGACTGTGCGAGCAGCAGCAGGCCATAGTGGAGCTTCAGCTGCAGCACGCACGCGTCAGTCGCACTGCGGAACAGCACCACTTCACCACCAATGTCTGGGCCTCCATGCGAGACCTGTGTGCCCTGTTGCGCTGTTTCCATTAGTCCACCAACATGGCCAGTGGTGATGACACTGTTATCAGCACTTTCAGGCTAGTCTGTTAGAAGTGGCTCAGAGGGAGTTTTTTTGCAACAGCAGAGGCCAGATACAAATGTGGCCAGCCAGGGCCCACTACTGGAGAATGAGGAGGATGAGGAGGAGGATGAGGATGAGGATGAAGCAGGTTCACAGCGGGGTGGCACCCGACACAGCTCAGGCGCATCACTGGGGCGTGGCCGGGGGGGATATGGAGGACGATGACGATACGCCTCCCACAGAGGACAGCTTGTCCTTACCTCTGGGGAGCCTGGCACACATGAGCGACCACATGCTGCAGTGCCTGCGCAATGATAGCAGAGTTGCCCACATTTTAACGTGTGCGGACTACTGGGTTGCCACCCTGCTGGATCCCCGGTACAAAGACAATGTGCCCACCTTTCTTCCTGCACTGGAACGTGATAGGAAGATGCGTGAGTACAAGCGCACGCTGGTAGACGCGCTCCTGAGAGCATTCCCAAATGTCACAGGGGAACAGGTGGAAGCCCAAGGCGAAGGCAGAGGAGGAGCAAGAGGTCGCCAACGCAGCTGTGTCACGGCCAGCTCCTCTGAGGGGAGGGTTAGCATGGCAGAAATGTGTAAAAGTTTTGTCTCCACACCACAGCTAACTGCACCACCACCTGATATGGAACGTTTTAGCAGGAGGCAGCATTTCACTAACATGGTTGAACAGTCTGTCTGCACACCCCTCCACGTACTGGCTGATGGTTCGGCCCCATTTAACTTCTGGGTCTCCAAATTGTCCACTTGGCCAGAGTTAGCATTTTATGCCTTGGAGGTGCTGGCCTGCCCGGCGACCAGCGTTTTGTCTGAACGTGTATTCAGCACGGCAGGGGGCGTCATTACTGACAAATGCAGCCGCCTGTCCACAGCCAACGTGGACAAGCTGACGTTCATAAAAATGAACCAGGCATGGATCCCACAGGACCTGTCCCTCCCTTGTGCAGAATAGAGATTTATAACTGCCACCCCCTCAACCATGTATTCTTGTATTCCGGGGCACTTCTTTATTGAATCCAAATTTTTTTTAACTTTACCATGATCTTGCGGTGCAACCCAAAGTTGAATGAACCTCTCCTCAATCTGGGTGCTGGGGCCTAAATAACTGAGAGTGGCCTTCTCCAGTGGTGGGTGATATGACGCCTTATTCCTTGCTGTGGGACCTCTCTCCTCTGTCTGGGTGCTGGGGCCGAAATAACTGAAAGTGGCCTTCTCCAGTGGTGGGTGATATGACGCCTTATTCCTTGCTGTGGGACCTCTCTCCTCTCTCTGGGTGCTGGGGCCGAAATAACTGAAAGTGGCCTTCTCCAGTGGTGGGTGATATGACGCATGATTCTCTGCTATAGGACCTCTCTCCAATTGATATTGGTTAATTTTTGTTTATTTTATTTTAATTCATTTCCCTATCCACATTTGTTTGCAGGGCATTTACCTACATTTTGCAGCCCTCTAGCCGTTCCTGGACTATTTTACAGCCTTTTTAGTGCCTAAAAGTTCGGGTCCCCATGGACTTCAATGGGGTTCGGGATAAAGTTCGGGTTGAGTTCGGATCCCGAACCCGAACATTTTCGGGAAGTTCGGCGGAACTTCTCGAACCCGAACATCCAAGTGTTAGCTCATCTCTAGTCAGCGGCTGTCCCTCGGTACGCAGTCCCCAGCCGCCACTATTTTTCACGGTGTGCTGTGACCGCCTTACACCAGCATGTGTCCCAAAACATCACCCGTGCCCTGACCAGCGCACTTAAGGGAAGGTCCACCTCACCACGGACACATGGACAAGTGCTGGTGGCCAGGGACGCTACATTTCCCTGACTGCACACGGGGTGAATGTTGTGGGGGCCGGGACTGAGTCAGACCCTGGGATGGCACAGGTGCTACCCACGCCCAGGATTGCGGGCCCTACGTCCATCAGGGTCTCTGCAGGCAGCTATGTTACTGGCTCCAACCGCCACTTCTCCTCCTCCGCCGCCTCCTCCTCCACTTCCACCTCCAACGGCAGGACGTCCACAGAAATGTTTCCAGAGGGGGGCATAATTTTATTGACATCCATGCACTGCTTGTTTCTGAGAATGTAATGAAGGGGTGGGGCATATTCATTATCACAAAGTATAATAACGCATGAGCTGTGCAACGTGATGGAAAGCACACTTTATATTATTCTTATATATATATGTTATTATACATTTGTAATATAACTGGGGAGGGCTATCTCAGGGGACATTGTATTGCCTGTATCGGTATAATTTACCCTGATGATACCCCTCAGTTATACGGTAGTATACCTGAGGGTTATCAGTGTACACATTATACAGGGGGTAATGAGGAGAGCTATCAGGGGACATTATACGGGGTAATATAACACAGGGATCAGGGTAAATTATACAGGGGATAAAAGTACTAAGGGATATCACTGATAGTACTTTTACCCCCTGTATAATTTACCCTGATTCCTCAGTTAAACTGTATAATATATAGCCCTCCTCATTATATTACTTGGCCCCTGTATAGTGTGATACCCCTTAGTTATACAGGGGGATACACACACACTGAGGGTACATCATACAGCCTGTATAATACTACTGCAACCCTGCTTACTCTGTTAACCTGTGCTCTGCCTTTGTAGCAGGGCTGAGGGGTTGGCATTCCTTGGCCCCATCTTGATGCCTACTGACCCCTTACCTACACATGCTAGTGCTACAAATCAATACGTCACTGGCAGGCTGGCAGCATTTAAATCATTCAGCTCTGCTACATCGTCAGCGGGTTGGACGTCACATCATGGACCATGACGTGATGTCCCACCTGCTGATGATGTAGCAGAGCTGACGGATTTAAATGCTGCCAGCCTGCTAGTGTAAATATTAAATCCACGATTCAACTTCTAACTTCTGAGTCTGACAAGTGGGCCTACTGTAGGCCTCAGAGCTAGGCCCGCTTGTCAGTCTCTGAAGTTGAACTGTGGGTTTATTACTTGCACTGGCAGCATTTAAATCAATCATTCAGCTCTGCTACATCTTATGCAGTAGATGGGAGGTCATGTCATGGTCCCTCTCACTACCATAACCGTAGGTTAGCTCGACTGTGACTTGTGAGGCCTACAGTAGTGCTAGACCCGCTTGTCAGACTTGGTGGGCGTCCTCATTTATTTAGTTCGGTGGTCGGATATTTCAAATCTTGCTTGCTTAGTGCTTACAGGCTACAGCGCAGATGTTGGCTACACAACAGGCAACATGATTCCTGAATGGTGGGCACTGGCGCGCAGGAAGGCACAGACTACAGCACAGATGTCAGCTTGTTGAGACAAATTGCTCCAAAATTTTCCATCTGACAATGCAGCCGCCAGAATCCGTACTTCCTTAGGCAACTGAGGAAGGGAGACAAGGGGAACACACTTTCATGACACCCCGCCAGCAACCTCACCCTGAATCGCGGCCTAGTGCTACAAGGGAAAAGTTTTGGAAAATGGCGAAGGAATACATTGCCGACCGTGTCAGCGTCCTAAATGATCCCTCAGTGCCTTATAACTACTGGATGTCCAAGCTGGATACATGGCACCAGCTTGGGTTCCACGCCTTGGATGTGTGGGACTGCCCTGCCGCCAGCGTATTGTCTGAGCGTGTATTTAGTGCTGCTGGTGTCATTATAACAGATAAACATATCCGCTTGTCCACTGACAATGCTGACAGGTTGACTCAGATAAAAATGAACGAGGCCTGGATGGCCCCTGACTTCTCCATTCCACCAGAGAAAAGCTGAGCTAATGAGCAAAACACAATTTAAATATGCTTTATAATGTACTCAATCCACAAGATTCAGATTTTTTTTTACACTTTTCACCGCAAAAAAACGGAATATGTTTGAATCTTGTTTTCTCATCCGCCTTCTCCTCCGACTCCTCTTCCATACAGAATATATAAGCCATCACTACAATCGTTTGTAGGGGTCGCTCAGCTTCAGGCACCCACGTTCATTGCTTTATACTGTCTGCTCACCTGTAGGCCATCCCTGCAATATTTTTTGGGGTTCACTAGGCTTCAGGCCCTCACCTCCAATGCTTTATACCGTCTGCTCATCTGTATCCCATCACTGCAATGATTTATGGGGTTCGGTAGGCTTCAGGCCCTCACCTCCAATGCTTTATACAATCTTCTCACCTGAAACCCATCACTGCAATGTTTTATGGGGTTCGCTAGGCTTCAGGCCCTCACCTCCAATGCTTTATAAGGTCTGCTATCTGGTAGCCTATCACTGTAATATTTTATGAGGTTCACTAGGCTTCAGGCCCTCACCTCCAATGGTTTATACTGTCTGCTCTCCTGTAGTCCATAACTGCAATGATTTATGGGGTTGGCTAGGCTTTAGGCCCTCACCTCCAATGCTTTATACCGTCTGCTTACCTGTAGACCATCACTGCAAAGTTTTATGGGGTTCTCTAGGATTCAGGCCCTCACCTCCAATGCTTTATAAGGTCTGCTCACCTGTAGCCCATCACTGCAATGATTTATGGGGGTCGCTAGGCTTCAGGCCCTCACCTCCAATGCTTTATAACGTCTGCTCACCTTTAGCCTATCAGTGCAATATTTTATGGGGTTCACTAGGCTTCAGGCCCTCACCTCCAATCAATCTATACAAAACAATAATTCACCACGCCTACAATGTCATAAACCCCTATAAATAATTCAGCGCTATAGGTGCATCATATAAATCTTTATTAAGTATTCAACAAGAAATAACATCATATAAAATCATTAAAACACTAGAGAACAGACAAATGATGACAAGATTCCCCCTCCCAATATGGTTGTACACAATTAATTCGACAAAAGGGATCCCAGTAACAAAAATGCAATAGGATGTGTCCATGCAAACCAAATAAAACGTCCACAAAGTCATTAAGGGAATGATAACTGGTGTCCACTAGCTGGAGACATACCTATATTACCCATTAAGACATGAGACAAAGTATTGCACATAAAACATCAACAATCCCGATTATATAATAGTTACCGACCTATGGAGGGAGAGAGCCCTGACGACCGTTTCGCCACTGCTTCTTCTGAGGGCCCTCACCTCCAATGCTTTATAAGGTCTGCTCACCTGTAGCCCATCACTGCAATGATTTATGGGGTTCGCTAGGGTTCAGGCCCTCACCTCCAATGTTTTATACCGTCTGCTCTCCTGTAGCCCATAACTGCAATGATTTATGGTGTTGGCTAGGCTTTAGGCCCTCACCTCCAATGCTTTATACCGTCTGCTCACCTGTAGCCCATCACTGCAAAGTTTTATGGGATTCTCTAGGCTTCAGGCCCTCACCTCCAATGCTTTATTCTGTCTGCTCACCTGTAGACCACCACTGCAATGTTTAATGGGGTATCCTAGGCTTCAGACCCTCAACCCAATGCTTTATAAGGTCTGCTCACCTGTAGGCCATCACTGCAATATTTTATGGGGTTCACTAGGCCTCCGGCCCTCACCTCCAATGCTTTATACTGTCTGCTCTCCTGTAGCCCATAACTGCAATGATTTATGGGGTTGGCTAGGCTTTAGGCTCTCACCTCCAATGCTTTATACCGTCTGCTCACCTGTAGCCTATCACTGCAATGTTTTATGGGGTTTGCTAGGCTTTAGTCCCTCACCTCCGATGATTTATAAGGTCTGCTCACCTGTAGCCCATCACTGCAATGATTTATGTTGTTCGCTAGGCTTCAGGACCTCACTTCCAATGCTTTATAACGTCTGCTCACCTTCAGCCTATCAGTGCAATATTTTATGGGGTTCACTAGGCTTCAGGTCCTCACCTCCAATGCTTTATACTGTCTGCTCGCCTGTAGTCCATAACTGCAATGATTTATGGGGTTGGCTAGGCTTCAGGCCCTCACCTCCAATGCTTTATACTGTCTGCTCACCTTTAGGCCATCACTGCAATGATTTATGGGGTTCGCTAGGCTTCAGACCCTCACCTCCAATGCTTTATACTGTCTGCTCTCCTGTAGCCCACCACTGCAATGTTTTATGAGGTTCACTAGGCTTCAGGCCCTCACCTCCAATGCTTTATACTGTCTGCTCACCTTTAGCTTATCAGTGCAATATTTTATGGGGTTCACTAGGCTTCAGGCCCTCACCTCAAATGCTTTATACCGTCTGCTCACCTTTAGGCCATTACTGCAATTTTTTTAAGAGGTTCGCTAGGCTTCAGGCCCTCACCTCCAATGCTTTATACTATCTGATCACCTTTAGCCTATCACTGCAATATTTTATGGGGTTCACTAGGCTTCAGGCCCTCACCTCCAATGCTTTATACCGTATGCTCACCTGTAGACCACCACTGCAATGTTTATTTCGGTACGCTAGGCTTCCGGCCCTCACCTCCAATGCCTTATAAGTAGAGATGAGCGAACACCTGGATGTTCGGGTTCGAGAGGTTCGGCCGAACTTCCGGAAAATGTCCGGGTTCGTGATCCGAACTCAACCCGAACTTCATCCCGAACCCGAACTCCATAGAAGTCAATGGGGACCCGAACTTTTGGGCACTAAAAAGGCTGTAACAGACTCCCGGAAAGGGCTAGAGTGCTGCAAAAGGCAGCAAAATGTAGGTAAATCCCCTGCAAACAAATGTAGATAGGGAAATGATGACTTGACATAAAATAAAATTAACCAATATTAATTGGAGTTAGGTCCCATAGCACAGAATCAGGCTTCAAATCATCCACCAATGGAGAAGGTCGCTTACTATTATTTCGACCCCAGCATCCAGACAAAGGAGAGAGGTCCCATAGCAGAGAATCTGGCATCATATCAACCACCACAGGAGAAAGCCACTTTCAGTGACTTAGGCCTTAGCACACAGACAGAGGAGACATGTCAGATAGCACAAGCATTACATTTATACCATCCAGCACAGGAGAAGGCCACTTTTAGTTACTTTGACCCCTGCACCCAGAAAGAGGAGAGAGGCCCCACAGCACATATTCAGGCATCATATCACCCACCACAGGAGTAGGCCACCATTTAGTTAATTTGACCCCTGCACCCATGTCAGCTGGTACAAGCATCAGTTTCACATCACCCAGCACAAGAGAAGGCCACTTTGAGAGACTTTGACCCCTGCACCCAGACGGAGGAGAGAGGTTTTCACAGCAGAGAATCAGGCATTTAGATCACCCACCACAGGAGTAGGCCACCATTTAATGGGACCCCGGCAACCATGTCAGATGGCACAAGCATCAGTTTTACATCCCCAAGCACAGGAGAAGGCGACTTTGAGAGACTTTGACTCCTGCACCCAGACGGAGGAGAGAGGTTTCACAGCAGAGAATCAGGCATTTAGATCACCCACCACAGGAGTAGGCCACCATTTAATGGGACCCCGGCAACCATGTCAGATGGCACAAGCATCAGTTTCACATCACCCAGCACAAGAGAAGGCCACTTTGAGAGACTTTGACCCCTGCAGCCACACGGAGGAGAGAGGTCCCACAGCAGAGATTCAGGCATTTATATCAGCCAGCACAGGAGAAGGCCGCTTTCAGTGACTTAGGCCTTAGCACCGACACAGAGGAGACAGGTCCGATAGCACAAGCATCAGTTTTACATCAACCACCACAGGAGAAGGGCACTTTTAGAGACTTTGACCCCTGCAGCCACATGGAGGAGAGAGGTCCCACAGCAGAGAATCAGGCATCAAGTCAACCACCACAGGAGTAGGCCACCTTTTGTTTCTTTGACCCCTGCACCCAGAAAGAGGAGAGAGGTCCCACAGCAGAGAATCAGGCATCATGTCAACCACCACAGGAGTAGGCCGCTTTCAGTGACTTTGGCCCCCTGCACCCACACAAAGGAGACATGTCAGACAGCACAGGTATAACATTCATATCACCCAGCACAGGAGAAGGACACTTTCATGTACTTTGGCCCCGGCACCCAGACAGAGGGAAGGTTCATTCAACTCTGGGTTGCACCCCAAGATCCTACTTAATTTCAAAAATTGATTTTTCAATGAAGAAGTGGCCAGGAGTACAAGACAGCATGATTTAAGGCAGTTATTAAGGACTACTCTGCACAAGGGAGGGTCAGGTCTTGTGGGATCCATGCCTGGTTCATTTTTATAAACGTCAGCTTGTCCACGTTGGCTGCGGAAAGGCGGCTGCGTTTGTCAGTAATGACGCCCCCTGCCGTGCTGAATACACGTTCAGATAAAACGCTGGCCGTCGGGCAGGCCAGCACCTCCAAGGCATAACATGCTAATTCTGGCCACGTGGACAATTTGGAAACCCAGAAGTTGAATGGGGCCGAACCATCCGTCAGTACGTGGAGTTGTGTGCAGACGTACTGTTCAACCATGTTAGTGAAATGTTGCCTCCTGCTAACACGCTCCGTATCAGGTGGTGGGGCAGTTAGCTGTGGCGTGGAGACAAAACTTTTCCACATTTCTGCCATGCTAACCCTGCCCTCAGAGGAGCTGGCCGTGACACTGCTGCGTGGGCAACCTCTAGCTCCTCCTCTGCCTTGGCTATGGCCTTCCACCTGTTCCCCTGTGACAGTTGGGAATGCTCTCAGGAGCGCGTCTACCAGTGTGCGCTTGTACTCGCGCATCTTCCTATCACGCTCCAGTGCAGGAAGTAAAGTGGGCACATTGTCTTTGTACCGTGGATCCAGCAGGGTGGCCACCCAGTGGTCAGCACACGTTAAAATGTGGGCAACTCTGCTGTCATTGCGCAGGCACTGCAGCATGTAATCGCTCATGTGTGCCAGACAAGCTGTCCTCTGTGGGAGGCGTATCGTCATCATCCTCTGTATCCCCCCAGCCACGCACCAGGGATGTGCCTGTGCTTTGCTGGGTGCCACCCCGCTGTGAAACTGCTTCATCCTCATCCTCCTCCACCTCCTCCTCATCCTCCTCGTCCTCCAGTAGTGGTCCCTGGCTGGCCACATTTGTACCTGCCCTCTGCTGTTGCAAAAAACCTCCCTCTGAGCCACTTCTAACAGACTGGCCTGAAAGTGCTAAAAACGACCCATCATCCTCCTCCTCCTGGCCCTGGCCCACCTCCTTTTCCATCATCGCCCTAAGCGTTTTCTCTAGGAGACATAGAATTGGTATCGTCACGCTGATAACAGTGGCATCGCCACTGGCCATGTTGGTGGCGTACTCGAAACAGCGCAACAGGGCACACAGGTCTCGCATGGAGGCCCAATCATTGGTGGTGAAGTGGTGCTGTTCCGCAGTGCGACTGACGCATGCGTGCTGCAGCTAAAACTCCACTATGGCCTGCTGCTGCTCGCACAGTCTCTCCAGCATGTGCAAGGTGGAGTTCCACCGGGTGGGCACGTCGCATATTAGGCGGTGAGCGGGAAGGCCGAAGTTCCGCTGTAGCACTGACAGGCGAGCAGCGGCAGGATGTGAACGCCGGAAGCGCGCACAGACGGCCCACACTTTATGCAGCAGCTCTGACATGTCTGGGTAGTTGTGAATGAACTTTTGCACCACCAAATTCAGCACATGCGCCAGGCAAGGGATGTGCGTCAAACCGGCTAGTCCCAGAGCTGCCACGAGATTTTGCCCATTATCGCACACCACCAGGCCGGGCTTGAGGCCCACCGGCAGCAACCACTGGTCGGTCTGTTGTTCAATACCCCGCCACAACTCCTGCGCGGTGTGGGGCCTGTCCCCAAACATATGAGTTTCAGAATGGCCTGCTGACGCTTACCCCGGGCTGTGCTGAAGTTGGTGGTGAAGGTGTGTGGCTGACTGGATGAGCTGGTGGAAGCAGAGGAGGAGGAGGAAGCCGAGTAGGAGGAGGAGGCTACAGGAGGCAAAGAATGATGCCCTGTGATCCTTGGCGGCGGAAGGACGTGCGCCAAGGAACTCTCCGCCTGGGGCCCAGCCGCCACTACATTTACCCAGTGTGCAGTTAGGGAGATATAGCGTCCCTGGCCGTGCTTACTGGTCCACGTATCTGTGGTTAGGTGGACCTTGCCACAAATGGCGTTGCGCAGTGCACACTTGATTTTATCGGACACTTGCATGTGCAGGGAAGGCACGGCTGTCTTGGAGAAGTAGTGGCGGCTGGGAACCACATACTGGGGGACAGCCATGGCCATCAGCTGTTTGAAGCTGTCTGTGTCCACCAGCCGGAATGACAGCATTTCAAAGGCCAGTAGTTTAGAAATGCTGGCATTCAGGCCAAGGGCCTCGAGGGTGACTAGGTGGGAATTTGCGCTCCTCTCAAAGGTTTGAGAGATGGAGAGCTGAACGCTGCTGTGTGAAATAGTGGAGACGCTAGGTGACGGTGGCGGTGGTGGTGGTGTCGGTGGCACATCCTCTGTTTGCTGCTCGGCAGGTGGCAACATTCCTCTCGAGGCGGAAGCCGAGGCAGCAGCGGTAGAGGGAGCAGGGGAGCCTGAGCGGGTTCCTTGTTTTTAAGGTGTGTACTCCACTGCAGTTCATGCTTTGCATGTAGATGCCTGATCATGCAGGTGGTGCTCAGGTTAAGAACGTTAATGCCTCGCCTCAGGGTCTGATGGCACAGCGTGCAAACCACTCTGGTCTTGTCCTCAGCACATTGTTTGAAGAAGTGCCATGCCAGGGAACTCCTTGAAGATGCCTTTGGGGTGCTGGGTCCCTGCTGGCGCTGGCCAATAGCAGGCGAACTCTCTGGACGGCGGCTGTTCTGCTTTTGCCCCCTGCTCCTCTTTGGCTTCGCTGTTGTCTCGGTCTCACCACTGCCTCTTCCTCTGAACTATTTAAGTCAGCGGCACGACCTTCAGTCCATGTGGGGTCTAAGACCTCATCGTCCTCTGCATCGTCTTCCACCCAGTCTTCCTCCCTGACCTCCTCCTGTTCAGTCTGCACACTGCAATAAGACGCGGCAGTGGGCACCAGTGTTTCGCCATCATCAGAGACTCGGTCACTCTGCTGTGGTGGTATTCCCATGTCCTCATCATCTGGATACATAAGTGGTTGTGCGTCAGTGCATGGAATGTCTTCCACCGCTGGGGAAGGGCTAGGTGGACGCCCTGAAAACCGTGGGAGCAGAGTCTTCAAACAGAATAAGAGACTGCTGCATAACTTGAGGCTCAGCCAGTTTCCTGATATGCATGGGGGTGATGTGACAGACTGATGGGCTTGGTTTTCAGGTGCCACCTGTGCGCTTCCGCAGAAGACTGGGCGGAAGACAATGTGGTGAACGTGCTGGAAGCACTGTCGGCCACCCAATCGACTAATGCCTGTACCTGCTCAGGCCTTACCATCCTCATAACGGCATTGGGCCCCACCAAATATCGCTGTAAATTCTGCCGGCTACTTGAGGGAGTTGGTTCACTACTTTGTGCGCCTGAGGCCGAACGGCCACGTCCTCTGCCAGCAACAGAGGCTCCACGGACACCACCACGACCGCGCCCTCGTCCCTTAATAGAATGTTTCCTCATTGTTGCGATTCAACTCGCACCACAATAAAATATATTATTTTTTAGCCCCAAAATTCCCACACTGGAAGATATAATTCCTTTTTCCGGTATTAATTACAAGAAGACTGCTGCAAATTGGACACCAGAATTTTTAAAATGCTAGTTCTGGTAAATAGATTCCCACACGGGGAGATATAATTCCTTTTTACAGGAGTACAAACGTGAGGCCTACTGTTTCTGGTCTAACAAACACCAGATTGATTAAATTGGCCTTTTTTTCACCAAAATTACAACACTGGACAATAATGCCTTTTTGCGGTATTAATTACAAGAAGACTGCTGCTAATTGGACACCAGAATTTTTAAAATGCTAGTTTTGCTAGATAAATATCCCACACTGGGAGAAATATTGCCTAAGCCTTTTTACAGTATTAATTACAACAGGAGTGCTTCTTCTGGTCTAACACCAGAATAATTTTATTATTACGGTGAAAGCTTTTTTTAATTTATATTTCTGGCACATAAAAAAAAAAATATATTTCTGGCTGACAGTATTAGACTCGGCTGTAGTGGCACTGGCTAGCCTAGCTGGAACAGCACATTCATGGGATTTGCTATCCAAGTGGGTTACTTTCAGTTTCACCACTGATATATTAAATATCTTTGCAGTTAGTATGGGTGACACAAGCACAGCCAAACCCCTGATGTAGTATATCTATGAAAAAATCGACTATTACATGAGATTAATGGACGTTGTGGCAGCTTTTGCTGTAGCACCACAAGTACCAAAATGGCCGCCGCCTATCAGCCCAGTAACATGTGCCAGAAAACGGTCTGCCCAGCCAGAAAAAAATATAGACTGACTGAGCAGCTGAATCGCTGTTGTTCTGATTCACAGGTGTAGATTTTACACTTCTTTGGAGCTTTGGTTTAGACTCTGTGGCAGCTTGTGCTGGCGCACCACAAGTCCCAAAATGGCCACCGCCGGTCAGCCCAGTTACATGTGCCAGTAAAAATCGCTCTGGCCAGTCTCAACAAAATAGTGACTTTCAGTGAACAGCTCAGCTGAGTTGTTCTGATGCACAGGTGTAGAAAGGTAGATCATTCAATCACTTCTTTATCCCTGCCTATCTCGCCCTCACAGAAGCTGCATCCTCTCCCTACACTAGTCAGAGCAGTGTGACGTGCGGCGCTACGTGAGACTCCAGCTTAAATAGAGGCTGGGTCACATGCTGCACTTGGCCAATCACAGCCATGCCATTAGTAGGCATGGCTGTGATGGGCTCTTAGGGCAAGAAGTAAAACGCTAGCTGATTGGCTGCTATGCAGCCCTTCAGAAAGCGGGAAGTAATCGACGAACACCGGACCCGAACCCGAACTTTTTTGAAAATGTCCGGGTTCGGGTCCGTGTCATGGACACCCCAAAATTCGGTACGGACCCGAACGATTTTCGAACTGTTCGCTCAACACTATTTATAAGGTCTGCTCACCTGTAGCCCATCACTTCAATATCTTATGGGGTTTAATAGGCTTCAGGCCTCACCTCCAATGCTTTAAACCGTCTGCTCACCTGTAGCCTATCACTGCAATATTTTATGAGGTTCACTAGGCTTCAGGCCCTCACATCCAATGATTTATACTGTCTGCTCTCCTGTAGCCCACCACTGCAATGTTTAATAGGGTACGCTAGGCTTCAGGCCCTCAAATCCAATGCTTTATAAGGTCTGCTCACCTGTAGCACATCACTGCAATGATTTATGGGGTTCGCTAGACTTCAGGCCCTCAGCTCCAATGCTTTATACTGTCTGCTCACCTTTAGCCTATCAGTTCAATATTTTATGGGGTTCACTAGGCTTCAGGCCCTCACCTACAATGCTTTATACTGTCTTCTCTCCTGTAGCCCATCACTGCAATGATTTATGGAGTTCACTAGGCTTCAGGCCCTAAACTCCAATGCTTTATACCATCTGCTCACCTGTATCCCATCACTACAATGATTTATTGGGTTCGCTCATCTTCAGGCCCTCCCCTCCAATGCTTTATACTGTCTGCTCTCCTGTAGCTTATCACTGCAATGATTTATGGGGTTGGCTAGGCTTAAGGTACTCACCGCCAATGCTTTATACCTTCTGCTCACCTGTAGCCCTTCACCGCAATGTGTTATGGGGTTCGCTAAGCTTCAGACCCTCAACTCCTATGCTTTATAAGGTCTGCTCACCAGTAGCCTATCACTGCAATATTTTATTGGGTTCACTAGGCTTAAGGCCCTCACCTCCAAGGCTTTATACCGTCTGCTCACCTGTAGCCCATTACTGCAATGATATATGGGGTTCACAAAGCTTCAGGCCCTCACCTCCAATGCTTTATACCGTCTGCTCACCTGTCGGCCATCACTGCAAAGTTTTTTGAGGTTCGCTAGGCTTCAGGCCCTCACCTCCAATGCTTTATAAGGTCTACTCACCTGTAGCCCATCTCTGCAATATTATATGGGGTTCACTAGGCTTCAGGCCCTCACCTCCAATGCTTTATACTGTCTGCTCACCTGTAGCCCATCACTGCAAAGTTTTATGGGGTTCTCTAGGCTTCTGGCCCTCACCTCCAATGCTTTATACTGTCTGCTCACCTTTAGCCTATCACTGCAATATTTTATGGGGTTCAGTAGGATTCAGGCCCTCCCCTCCAATGCTTTATACCGTCTGCTCACCTGTAGACCACCGCTGCAATGTTTAATTGGGTACCCTAGGCTTCAGACCCTCATCCCAATGCTTTATCAGGTCTGTTTACCTATAGCCCATCACTGCAATATTTGATGGGGTTCACTAGGCTTCAGGACCTCACCTCCAATGCTTTATACAGTCTGCTCACTTGTATACCATCACTGCAATGATTTATGGGGTTCGCTAGGCTTCAAGCCCTCACCTCCAATGCTTTATACTGTCTTCTCACCGGTAGCCCATCACTGCAATGTTTTATGAGGTTCACTAGGCTTCAGGCCCTCACCTCCAATTCTTTATACTGTTTGCTCTCCTGTAACCCATCACTACAATGATTTATGGGGTTGGCTAGGCTTCAGGCCCTCACCTCCAATGCTTTATACCTTCAGCTCACCAGTAGCACATCACTGCAAAGTTTTATGGGGTTCTCTGTCTTCATTCCCTCACCTCCAATGCTTTATACTGTCTGCTCTCCTGTAGGCCATCACTGCAAAGTTTTATGGGGTTCTCTAGGCTTCAGAACCCTTACCTCCAATGCTTTATAAGGTCTGCTCACCTGTAGCACATAACTGCAATGATTTATGGGGTTCGCTAGACTTCAGGCACTCACCTCCAATGCATTATACCGTCTGCTCACCTTTAGCCTATCAGTGCAATATTTTATGGGGTTCACTAGGCTTCAGGCCCTCACCTCCAATGCTTTATTCTGTCTGCTCTCCTGTAGCCCATCACTGCAATGATTTATGGGGTTGTCTATAATTCAAGCCCTTACCTCCAATAATTTATACGGTATGCTCCCTGTAGACCACCACTGCAATGTTTAATGGGGTACACTAGGCTTCAGGCCCTCAAATCCAATGCTTTATAAGGTCTGCTCACCTGTAGCCCATTAGTGCAATGATTTATGGGGTTCACTAGGATTCAGTCCCTTAACTACAATGCTTTAAACCGTCTGCTCAACTGTAGCCCATCACTGCAATGATTTATGGGGTTGGAAGGCTTCAGGCCCTCACCTCCAATCCTTTATAACGTCTGCTCACCTTTAGCCTATCAGTGCAATATTTTATGGGGTTCACTAGGCTTCAGGCCCTCACCTCTAATTCTTTATACTATCTGCTCACCTGTAGACCACCACTGCAATGTTTAATGGGGTACACTAGGCTTCAGGCCCTCTCCTCTAATGCTTTATACTCTCTGCTCACCTGTAGCCTATCACTGCAATGATTTATGGGGTTCGCTAGGCTTCAAGCCCTCACCTCCAATGCTTTATACTGTCTTCTCACCAGTAGCCCATCACTGCAATGTTTTATGAGGTTCACTAGGCTTCAGGCCCTCACCTCCAATTCTTTATACTGTTTGCTCTCCTGTAACCCATCACTACAATGATTTATGGGGTTGGCTAGGCTTCAGGCCCTCACCTCCAATGCTTTATTTATACCTTCAGCTCACCAGTAGCACATCACTGCAAAGTTTTATGGGGTTCTCTGTCTTCATTCCCTCACCTCCAATGCTTTATACTGTCTGCTCTCCTGTAGGCCATCACTGCAAAGTTTTATGGGGTTCTCTAGGCTTCAGAACCCTTACCTCCAATGCTTTATAAGGTCTGCTCACCTGTAGCACATAACTGCAATGATTTATGGGGTTCGCTAGACTTCAGGCACTCACCTCCAATGCATTATACCGTCTGCTCACCTTTAGCCTATCAGTGCAATATTTTATGGGGTTCACTAGGCTTCAGGCCCTCACCTCCAATGCTTTATTCTGTCTGCTCTCCTGTAGCCCATCACTGCAATGATTTATGGGGTTGTCTATAATTCAAGCCCTTACCTCCAATAATTTATACGGTATGCTCCCTGTAGACCACCACTGCAATGTTTAATGGGGTACACTAGGCTTCAGGCCCTCAAATCCAATGCTTTATAAGGTCTGCTCACCTGTAGCCCATTAGTGCAATGATTTATGGGGTTCACTAGGATTCAGTCCCTTAACTACAATGCTTTAAACCGTCTGCTCAACTGTAGCCCATCACTGCAATGATTTATGGGGTTGGAAGGCTTCAGGCCCTCACCTCCAATCCTTTATAACGTCTGCTCACCTTTAGCCTATCAGTGCAATATTTTATGGGGTTCACTAGGCTTCAGGCCCTCACCTCTAATTCTTTATACTATCTGCTCACCTGTAGACCACCACTGCAATGTTTAATGGGGTACACTAGGCTTCAGGCCCTCTCCTCTAATGCTTTATACTCTCTGCTCACCTGTAGCCTATCACTGCAATGATTTATGGGGTTCGCTAGACTTCAGGCCCTCACCTCCAATGCTTTATACCATCTGGTAACCTTTAGCCTATCAGTGCAATATTTTATGGGGTTCACTAGGCTTCAGGCCCTCACCTCCAATGCTTTATACTGTCTGCTCACCTGTAGACCACCACTGCAATATTTTATGAGGTTCACTAGGTTTCAGACCCTCACCTCCAATGTTTTATACTGTCTGCTCACCTTTATCCTATCAGTGCAATATTTGTGGGGTTCACTAGGCTTCAGGCCCTCACCTCCAATGCTTTATACCGTCTTCTCACCTGTAGGCCATTACTGCAATTTTTTATGGGGTTCGCTAGGCTACAGGCCCTCACCTCCAATGCTTCATACCGTCTTCTCACCTGTAGCCCATCACTGCAATGCTTTTTGAGGTTCACTAGGCTTCAGGCCCTCACCTCCAATGCTTTATACTGTCTGCTCTCCTGTAACCCATCATTGCAATGATTTATGGGGTTGGAAGGCTACAGGCCCTCACCTCCAATGCTTTATACTGTCTGCTCACCTGTATCCCATCACTGCAATGTTTTATGAGGTTCACTAGGCTTCAGGCCCTCACCTCCAATGCTTTATACTGTCTGCTCACCTTTAGCCTATCAGTGCAATATTTTATGGGGTTCACTAGGCTTCAGGCCCTCACCTCCAATGCTTTATACCGTCTGCTCACCTGTAGGCATTTACTGCAATGTTTTATTGGGTTCACTAGGCTTCAGGCCCTCACCTCCAATGTGTTATACTGTCTGCTCACCTGTAGCCTATTACTGCAATCATGCTCAGACCGGCCAACAGGGGTACAGGGGAATCCCCCGTTGGGCCCATGAGCAAGGTGGGCCCCTAGTCTCCCAACCCCTTATCATTAGATTTACTGCACTTCATACATATATTCAATGTACAGCACATCAACTAGCCTATGTTCATATAAAAAACTTGTTAGATTATTTATCATATTTGAATGTATTCGTACGGTGGGACCCCAAAATACATTTTACTGATGGGCCCTAAATAACCCAGACCGACACTGACAGTGAGGGTATACATTATATACAGAGTGGAGGTGATGGAGGATAGTGAGGATATACAGTATATACAAAATGGAGGTGATGGAGACAGTGAGGGTATACAGTATATACAGAGTGGAGGTGATGGAGGACAATGAGGGTATACAGAATATACAGAGTGGAGGTGATGGAGGACAGTGAGGGTATACAGTATATACAGAGTGGAGATGATGGAGGACAGTGAGGGTATACAGTATATACAGAGGAGGTGATGGAAGACAGTGAGGGTATACAGTATATACAGAGTGGAGATGATGGAGGACAGTGAGGGTATACAGTATATACAGAGTGGAGGTGATGATGACAGTGAGGGTATACAGTATATACAGAGAGGAGATGATGGAGGACAGTGAGGGTATACAGTATTGTAAGGGATCGTCTCTTATTCGGGGGTCATTCTCACAGAATTATCTTCACAAACACCGGGTTTCAGGTCCAAACAGTGCAATTTATTTGACACTCTTCAAACACCGCATGGCATAAAACAAAAGCCTGCCCGTCTGGGCTCTACCTAAACATAATAAACATCATATCCCTAACTCGGCTATACGATACCGTTCACACATGGAACCAGGTGCGGCTTACCCCAGCCATACAATACTCTAGCCCTCAGGCTGTAACGAGTGCAGTACCTTTAGACGGGGGTTGTGGTCTAGCAGTCCTCCCGACTCTGACCTTTCAACGCTTGTTCCCGGGCATCACCGAGTCCCCCAAAGTCCAGGCTATTGCCTTGCCTTGCCTTGCCTTGCCTTGCCTTGCCGAGACCACACTGACAGAGCCTCAGCAGGCCTCTGTCTGCACACTCTCCAGAGTGAGAGACCCCACCCATGTCCAACAAGAGGATTAAATAGCATCCCTGGACATGGGCATTGTCCAAAATCCCAGACTGGAGCATGGGGAACAGGCACCCACCCAGCCAGTGGCGGATTAACATAGGGGAGTTCGGGTCGGCAGCCCCGGCCCGGCATCACTGGGGGGCCCAATGCCGACCCGAGCGCCCACATACTGCGGCGGGGCACAGGAGCGCATAGTTCCCTGCCCCGCCGCCGATCAACACCATAGGCTTCAGGCCTAGTAGGCCTGAGGCCTATGTGGTAGTATATTCCCGGTGCAGGCGTGCGTGATGACATCATCACGTGCCTGCGCCGGGACGCAGGACAATGAGGATTGCGCGCCTGCGGCCTGCCTCACCATCCCGAACCCAGGTAAGTATTAGCTTTTAGTGGTTGTTTTTTTTTCTGTGTGTGCCTTTGGGGGCCAGAGGAGGACATGGGGGCAGTGTGGGGGCAAATATTTTCATGGGAGGGCAGTGTGGAGGTGAATTACTTTATGGGAGGGCAGTGTGGGGCAAATTACTATATGGGGCAGTGTGGGGGAAATTACTATATGGAGCAGTGTGGGGGAAATTACTATATGGGGCAGTGTGGGGGAAATTACTATATGGGGGCAGTGTGGGGAAATTACTATATGGGGCAGTGTGGGGAAATTACTATATGGGGCAGTGTGGGGAAATTAATATATGGGGCGGTGTGGGGAAAGTACTGTATGGCGGCAGTGTGGGGGAAATTACTATATGGGGGCAGTGTGGGAGAAATTACTGTATGGGGGCAGTGTGGGGAAATTACTATATGGGGGCAGTGTGGGAGAAATTACTATATGGGGGCAGTGTGGGAGAAATTGCTGTATGGGGGCAGTGTGGGAGAAATTACTGTATGGGGGCAGTGTGGGGAAATTACTATATGGGGGCAGTGTGGGGAAATTACTCTATGGGGCAGTGTGGGAGAAATTACTGTATGGGGGCAGTGTGGGGAGATTACTATATGGTGCAGTGTGGGGAAATTACTATATGGGGCAGTGTGGGGAAATTACTATATGGGGGCAGTGTGGGGAAATTACTGTATGGGGGCAGTGTAGGGAAATTACTGTATGGGGGCAGTGTGGGGAAATTACTATATGGGGCAGTGTGGGGAAATTACTATATGGGGGCAGTGTGGGGAAATTACTATATGGGGCAGTGTGGGGAAATTACTATATTGGGCAGTGTGGGGAAATTACTGTATGGGGGCAGTGTGGGGAAATACTGTATGGGGGCAGTGTGGGGAAATTACTATATGGGGGCAGTGTGGGGAAATTACTGTATGGGAGCAGTGTGGGGAAATTACTGTATGGGGCAGTGTGGGGAAGTTACTATATGGGGCAGTGTGGGAGAAATTACTGTATGGGGCAGTGTAGGGAAATTACTGTATGGGGGCAGTGTGGGGAAATACTGTATGGGGGCAGTGTGGGGAAATTACTATATGGGGGCAGTGTGGGGAAATTACTGTATGGGAGCAGTGTGGGGAAATTACTATATGGGGGCAGTGTGGGGAAATTACTATATGGGGCAGTGTGGGGAAATTACTGTATGGGGGCAGTGTGGGGGAAATTACTATATGGGGCAGTGTGGGGAAATTACTGTATGGGGCAGTGTGGGGAAATTACTATATGGGGCAGTGTGGGAGAAATTACTGTATGGGGGCAGTGTAGGGAAATTACTGTATGGGGGCAGTGTGGGGAAATACTGTATGGGGGCAGTGTGGGGGAAATTACTATATGGGGGCAGTGTAGGGGAAATTACTGTATGGGGGCAGTGTGGGGGAAATTACTGTATGGGGGCAGTGTGGGGGAAATTACTATATGGGGACAGTGTGGGGGAAATTACTATATGGGGGCAGTGTAGGGGAAATTACTATATGGGGGCAGTGTAGGGGAAATTACTATATGGGGGCAGTGTAGGGGAAATTACTGTATGGGGGCAGTGTAGGGGAAATTACTGTATGGGGGCAGTGTAGGGGGAAATACTGTATGGGGCAGTGTGGGAGAAATTGCTATATGGGGGTAGTGTGGGGGAAATTACTATATGGGGGCAGTGTGGGGGTGTTGCTATTAGGGGACATTATTTTTGGGGACACTATACAGGGATTATTACCTGCAGCACAATATAGGGTGCTGTTATTATTGCTGGGGGCACTCTAGGGGACATTAAAACTGCTGTAGACACTATAGGGCCCTTTCAGGATAATTTATCAAACTGTTGTAGTAGAACTGGCTTAGTTGTCCATAGAAACAGATTCCACCTTTCATTTTTGACATCTCCTCTGTAAAGTTCTACTTTACAGCAGTTTGATAAATGACCCCAATTATGAGAAACCTAACATGTCTGTGTAACAAACCCTGTAGAGACGAGATGCGGCTGAAAGAATTTGTCATGGCGGTCTGGGTCAGACGGAGAAGAAGAGGAAAGAGAAGTTCTACATGACAGGAGATATCCCTGGATGTAAGAGGTATGTGGTGCTGTATTCTCACTGCTGTGACCTACATCTCATCTTCTCCCCTAAGTCTTTTTTATTATAATCATATTGTAATTTGTCACCTGCAGTCCTATGTAACAGCCCAGATAACAGTGATAACGTTCTGTGTGCAGATAATGTAGTAGATGTTCCCTATGTGACACCCCACATAACACAGTGAACTATTGTGTTATGTGGGGTGTTACATAGGACTGCAGGTAACATCTATAACATCTGTACTCAGAGAGTTATGAGATGGTGTGGCTCCGACTCCTGGCACCCCTGCCAATCCGCTGTTTGAGGAGACCGCGATGTCCCAGTGAGCGCCGCAGCCTCTTTGCTCAGCGCTGTCCATTTGATAGCACTGCGCTTGGTATTGCAGCTCAGCCCCAATCACTCAGATGAGACAGAGCTGTGCCTGCAGCTAGGCCATGTGAACAATGAATGTGATGTCCTATGGCCTAGTAAGAGACTGTAGCGCTCACGAAGCACCGCAGCCTCTTCATACAGAAAACGTAAACTTAAAATGGAGGGAGGGGCCCGAGTTGGGTAGACAGCCCCGGGCCTATCATGCCCCTGCACCCAGCACATTGCCTGTTCCCAGTAAAAGCCCGCCCTGGAGTAGCTGGAGCCAGCTAAGCTAGTGACACGCTCCTGGTGCAAACAACTGCAGTATACGGGCACTTTAATACCCGTTTACTACCAATAATGTTATGTACCTTTAAGTGGCTTACATGTAAATTGCCTGCAGTAATGTGAGGATTGTTATGTAGGTGTTAAACCACTAGGGGAACTGTTGAGTAAGGCTATATATAGCTAGGCCAGGGCAGGCTAGAGTTAGTGCAGACCCTGGAGTCTGTGAAGGCCACATGTCACGGGCCTAGACAAGTCAGCAGGAGTCAAGCTGAGGCAATCCCTAGAGCAAGAGGTACTGAAATATCAGAGGAGGTACGCAGCAAACTGGAGATTCAAGGATATAAGCCAGAAGTAGGGCATTGGGGCCTTGAAGTATAATTGCCAGTCAGGACAAGCCAGGAAGAAAGTAAGGTTCACCTGCAATTCAAAAGTCCTGTTATTTAACCCTTTGTTTACCTTGCTGGATATAAGCCTGCTGTAACTGAGATTGTACCAAAGCCTATTGTCTGCAAAAAGAACTGTTTAAGAGAGTGCCTTCTGTATTACCACTGTTTAAGTAAAGTTGGAATTCTGTTTCAAGATACAAGTCTGCACCTCCATTATTCCTACTATAAATACGGTGTGCCACCGTTTACTGGCACTGGCGTCACGAAACATCAGGGGCTCAGCCATAGGCACGTTAATCTACAACACCAAGGGCACCTCACCTTGCACCTGGCTGTGTCCCTTCAGAACCCAGAGAGTGCCCCAGAGGAACAGCGTGCCGGCCTCTCCATCACTGGCATTCCCCAGGTTAGTCCCACACATTGCTCTGACTTGGGGATGCTACACAACACACCTTTTCCATGCTTTCCCGGGACTTTACTACACCCTTCCTATTCACATTGCCACAGTATATACAGAGTGGAGGTGATGATGACAGTGAGGGTATACAGTATATACAGAGAGGAGGTGATGGAGGACAATGAGGGTATACAGTATATACAGAGAGGAGGTGATGGAGGACAATGAGGGTATACAGTATATACAGAGCAGAGGTGATAGAGGACAGTGAGGGTATACAGTTTATACAGAGCAGAGGTGATAGAGGACAGTGAGGGTATACAGTATATACAGAGCAGATGTGATGGAGGACAGTGAGGGTATACAGTATATACAGAGCAGATGTGATGGAGGACAGTGAGGGTATACAGTATATACAGAGAGGAGGTGATGGAGGACAGTGAGTGTATACAGTATATACAGAGCAGATGTGATGGAGGACAGTGAGGGTATACAGAATATACAGAGAGGAGGTGATGGAGGACAGTGAGGGTATACAGTATATACAGGGTGGAGGTGATGGAGGAAAGTGAGGGTATACAGTATATACAAGGAGGAGGTGAAAGAGGACCGTGAGGGTATACAGTATAAACAGAGTGGAGGTGATGAAGGACAGTGAGGGTATACAGTTTATACAGAGTGGAGGTGATGGAGGACAGTGAGAGTATACAGTATATACAGGGTGGAGATGATGGAGGACAGTGAGGGTATACAGTATATACAGAGTGGAGGTGATGGAGGACAGTGAGGGTATACAGTATATACAAGGAGGAGGTGAAAGAGGACCGTGAGGGTATACAGTATAAACAGAGTGGAGGTGATGAAGGACAGTGAGGGTATACAGTATATACAGAGTGGAGGTGATGGAGGACAGTGAGAGTATACAGTATATACAGAGTGGAGGTAATGGGGGACAGTGAGGATATACAGTATACCAGTAAATATCTGCTCTGTATAAACAGTATCCCCTTCTCTGTATATAACGTATACCATCCTCAGTATATACTGTACACACTTCCCTTTACATACTCTATACTCTGTATATAATGTATACACTCTTCTGTAATAACTGTTAACACTCCTCTCTATATACTGTATATCCTGTTCTATATATACTGTATATCTTGTTCTGTATATACTGAATACCCTCCAGTGTATATACTACTTAGCCCCCCCGTGTATATACTGTACACTTTACTAGGTATATACTATATACCTTCCTTTGTATATACTGTATACCCTCTTCTGTATATACTGTATACCCCCTGTGTATATCCTCCTCTGTATATACTGCATACCCTTCACTGTATATACCATCCGTGGCTTAACATGGGGTTTAAGTCGCTAATCACACTGTAGCTCTCAATAATATTAATGTCCCCATTAGTGTCACTCAGTAAAAATAGTGCCCCCAGAAAGAATATTGCCCCCATTAGTGCCACTCAGGAAAAATAATGCCCCCATTAGTGCCACTCAGGAAGAATAATGCGACGATTAGTGCCCCCCAGAAAGAATAATACCACCCATTAGTGCCCCCCACAAGAATAATACCCCCATTAGTGACCCTGGATACAATAATGCCACCCAATAGTAACCCCAGTTAGAATAATGCCCCCCATTAGTTCGCTCAGTCAGAATAATGCCCACCATTAGTGCCCCCAATCAGAATAATGCCCCCACTAGTGCAACTCAGTAAGAATAATGCCCCCATTAGTGACCACGGATACAATAATGCCCACAGTCAGAATAGTGCCCCCCTATTAGTGCCCCCAGTAAGAATAATGCCCCCATTTGTACCCCTAGTCAGAATAATGCCCCCATTTGTACCCCCAGTTAGAATAATGCCCCCATTAGTGCCCCCAGTCAAAATATTGCCCTCCATTTGCTCGCACCGCTGTGAACGCTCCCTGCGGACAGGATTTTCAGGACAGGACCTGCGCTCCAGCGTGATGACGTTTTACAGGTCATGTCCTCCAGTCAGCAGCGCGAGCAAATGGAGGAGGTGAAAGTTTTATTTTTTAAAAACACGGTTTGTGGGGTTCGGGGGGATAGGTTGAAAAAAGTTACTAAGATACCGGCTGGGTATATACTGTATACCCTCCTGTATATATACTGTATACCCTCCTGTATATATACTGTATACAGCGGCTCATTAGAAGAGGAGGACATGGTACAGTATGTACCATACTGTACCAGAGAGTGCCCCAGAGGAACAGCGTGCCGGCCTCTCCATCACTGGCATTCCCCAGGTTAGTTCCACACATTGCCCTGACTTGGGGATGCTACACAACACACCTTTTCCATGCTTTCCCGGGACTTTACTACACCCTTCCTATTCACATTGCCACAGTATATACAGAGTGGAGGTGATGATGACAGTGAGGGTCCTGGCGGCACACACCACACAGACTGGCGGCGCTGTGTGTACAGATATGTGTGATATTTCATCACTAAGAGTCTGTAAGTAAGATGTGACCACTCCGGGGCAGATAACACAGACATCATGTACAAGCAGCACAGAACCGGCTGCGGCCACATCACCGCACTGCCAGGACCTTCCACTCTCACCGTCACCTCCTCACCGACAGCGGCAGCAGCGCCATGTGGACTATTAGATGTAGGAGAAGATGTCACCATAGCCCCATAGTTATAGCAGCGGAGGATAGGTATCTGTCTGCTGCTCCATTCAGCGGGGACCGTGGACCACTGATAGTGTGACTGGCATCAGGACCCCCGCCGATCAGACACTTATCCCCTATGATGTGGACAGCAGGTAGGTCGTCTCAATGTGAAACCCCTTTACTAGTGAGACGTGGATGGGAATGAGTGCAGTTCTTACACATGGTCTAATAGACAATAGGGGGCGGTATTGTTATTTATTAGGGTAGTGGCGGTATACCGTGTCTGCAGGGCTCTTGTGCAGTTGCACAGGTTGAACATTGTTATATCAGGGATAGGCAACTGTTGTGAAACTACAACTCCCAGCATGCTCAATTGTTCTGCTCTTCTCAGAAGACAATAGGGCATACTGAGCATTATAGATATACCGAAGCTGGAGTGACAAAGGTTGCTGACCCCTGTGTAAAACGTCACTTTGCAGCAAAGAAGTAATAATACAGGCAGTGGTCTTCTACTGTATTCCACATGGAGATGATTAAAGGGGTAGGTCACATTTTGAAGCCCCCTCTACAATGCCATAAACAGGTGGGTGCTGGGAAACCTGCCGTCCATGGACTCTGTGTGCAAACAGTGGCCGCCAGCAGCAGCCGCATCTACAGCAATCAAGAGGGAAGAGGTCACGTCTTTTACCCGTGTGCCCGACTGTGTCCTCTTCTGTGCCGGCTCAGAGAGCACTCAGCGCATGTGCAGATACAGGGGCTCCTTCTGCGTGTCTGCACATGCGCTGAATAATTTCAACTGCCATTTTCATTGCTATGGACGTGATGCTGGAGTCAACTGTTTACACACAGAATCTGTGCGAGGGGCCAAGAACTGGTGAGCTGCACTAAGAGATGGGGGAGGGATGGATTTCCTATGTCAGCGCCCCGCAGTGTGCAGCATAAAGGGGTCGCCCATTCCATCCACTGAAAATAAATGGTGGCACACCCCACTGGGCGCCATACAACCAATGTATTCTCTAGGTAACATGGACCCCCACAGAGCACCATACAGCGAAATAATGAGGGCCTACCTACATAGTCCTGAGCGGCAGGGACTCTGTGCCCGGATTCATCCAGACTGGAGATTCCTACGTCAGATGCGCCAGATATATGAAGAGGAAGAGGATTCCTAATAAATCAGAGACATCTCAGGCTTTCTGTGCGCCACAAAGTCAAATCCATGTCCTCTAGGAGCTGGATTAGATGTAAGTTATAATTTAAGACGGTTCCTGGTGTAAATTATAGTAAATCCGGGGGAGGCTCCGCTCCTCACCTTTTTGAACCACTTTGGAAAATTGTCGAGAAGCACAAAAAGTCGCATGTTATGGTGTAAATTCAGCATGTGCCACAATCTGTGACTTTTTTCTGCCACTATTGTACACACATACACTTCATGATTCGGTTTCCCTACAGACAAAGCCGGGAGGGGATCCAAAAAGAAGAAAAAGTTTAATAAAATATCAGGGAAGTGAATAATAATCTAGAGGAGATAACAACCTTCGTAGATACTGAGCAGTTGGTAGTAAGGAACATGGCGGCCAGGCTTTGGTGATGTCACAGAGCAGTGATCTAGAACAGGTTCCTCTCTATGACATCAGAATGTCCAGGACCCTAGAAGACACCTCTGCACAGTCAGCTCAGCGCCATTTTCTTGAGTTCACACCTCGGTGTAAACTGCTTTTTGGCTCCAGAAGAGAGAACTGGATTTGCTTCCGATTGTTTTTTCCTTTGATATTTTTTCTTCAAGGCCCAATAACATCGGGGCCACTTGAGGACATTTTCATCAGGTCCGGCTCAGGAAACCAGAGATGGGATCCCGTGAATTACGACGTCTAAATGCTGATAACAACACCTGGCTCAATCGGCCCGAGAATGAGGGTAAGTGACTCTGAAGAAGAGTTGGGCAGACTTTGCTTTCATTATCTGTAGAGGGGACAACTAGTCTAAACTCCAACAGGACACATGGGTGCAGCTATGTCATCTGGTGATAACTGAGGTGTTAAAGGAGTTGGACATTGAGATGTTACAATAATACAACCGCCTGCATCCGTCATGAACGGATCCGGTTGTTTTATTTCTTTTATAGCCACGACGGATCCGTCATGAACACCAGTTGAAGTCAATGAGGAACGCGATCAGGCTTGCAGCGATATTCTGTCCGCGATGGGAGCGCAACCAAACAGAACGGAATGCATTCTGTTTCGTTCAGTTTTGTCCCCATTGACAATGAATGGGGACAAGACTGAAGCGTTTTCCCCAACTATTGAGATCCTGTGACGGTTCTCAATAGCGGAATTGAAAACCCTAGTGTGAAAGTAGCCTTACTCTGGTTAAAGGGGTTGTCCAGACTTTTTTCAAGTGACCTTCTATCCTCACAATAGACCATCACAGGATGCTCGGTAGGGGTCCGGCACCCCACATCCTTGCCGATCAGCTTTTCTGTGTAGCTCTGTCACCAGAAGTCAGCGCTGGAGCTACAGTGGACAGCGCTCATCACAGCTCCCATTGACTTCAATGACAGCAGCAGTGACAAGCGCTGGACTCTACAATGCTGAGCATGCATTATTAAGAGACCACCTAACTCACTGTGTCCAGGCTACAACAGCAGACAGATATAGAATAACAAATAATAGATAGATAGATAGATAGATAGATAGATAGATAGATAGATAGATAGAAAGATCCAGTATCTGGAGCCCATCGTCTGCTCTGTGTCAATCACTTACTGGAAATACTTCAATTCTTCTTCATTTCTTCACTCTGTTAGGTCAAACTATACTCCGAGAGCGATTAAGATCAGCTCAGACAGCATCTGGGAGAGACAGGCAACATCCTAATGTCTCCAGGACGAGAGCTCCACCTCGGCAAATACCATCTGCCAGGGAGAGGAGCCGTTCTCCAATAACACCTGCGCCGGCCCAAGACCCCCGACCATCTGGGGCGAGCAGCCGGGAGAGTGCTGGGCCCACCACCCCTGAGTTCCACCTTCCTCGGCCCATACCACCGAGCCGCAGGACCAGGGAGATACAGCCACCCAGGAGGTCTCCCATACACTCTGCAGAACGCCTTTATAACATCTTAATACAGCTGCAGAGGATGGGCACCATGAGACCTCAGGCCATACCACCGCCAGAGCCCCCAACACCGGCTCCACTGGGTGTGCCCCACCAGCCTCCACCGAGCTCCAGGGCCGCGCACATTGGAGTCCTCCCTGCAAAGACAGAGCATTCTCCAATACAGAGGAGAAACAGTCCTGTGTCATCTGCCTCACTGATTACATCCGGGGTGAGCAGGTGACATCCCTGCCCTGCGGCCACTTGTACCACCAGGCCTGCATCGCCCAGTGGCTCCAAAACAACCACCGTTGTCCCCTGTGCCGCAGGGTCTGCTTTTAGCGGCTCTAATAACATCATCTCCGTCTTCTGTTAATACCACCAAGACAGAAGAAAACTGCACAGGGCGCCAAGGGGGCGTGAAAATTGCTGTAAGAGTCTTTGGAGTTTTCCCAGGTAAGTGACTTTTACATGCAGCAAAATTCCAACTTTCTCACTTACTATTTTAAGCTGTGCTACATCAGTTCATATCTATATATATATTTCTCTTTTCAGATTCCCACCGATGTGAAGACTTCATCTTGGTCACCATCCAATTTCATGCACATAAAAAGCAATGACAAGACCAATACGGGTGCAGCACCACACAGACTATAAATACCACAAGGAGTCTTATTTTTTTGAGCTGGGCTCCCAGCTAAGCCCCTGCACCCCTCCAACTTCAGCATTTCCATCTGCTGATGTCACAGAGGCATGTTCTGGGGATGTAGCACCTAAGCCAGTCTCTGAGCCTCCTCATCTGCCAACGTCTCCTATTAATCTGTTCAAAAAAAGACTTGTGAACACTGTCTTCATCAGAGGAGAAACCTGCAAGACACCCTTATGTCCACCTATCTCTCACCTGAAGAACATCACCTACAGGTGGAGGACACACTTTAATTCTCTGAGTCTAGAAGGCCTACAAGACTTACCTGATCTGCACGGCTTCCTCCAGGCCTTGGGACCTGATATTACTTCCTGCAAACTGGTACCTGATAACGGGTATCCCTTCTCCAAGTTCCAAATTCCTGCTCGATCCATCAGCGCCTGCCATGGGGACTTTCTAATGGACTGTAATAGACCAGGTAACATCTCTGGTCCACCTCCACTTCTTGATGAATAAATATTGCTGGTGACTTATCATACTTCTACTCGTCCATTCTTATTGATGAGTGAATGTTTTCTCCATGTTTCTGATCTGCCTTCCATTTCCCCCAGCAGGGGGCAGGGCTTGGGCCCTGTAATAATACAGCATGGACCTCCTCTACATCCCTTTTTGGATGCCGTCCCCTCCAGGTATTCCCTTCTCACACAGCACCACCTCCCCAATTGTGCTCCATATACTCCCTAGACCTGAGTCATCAAATTGTGTTTACTAATGTTTTTTAAAGGGAACCTGTAATCATCATTTTACACGATCAAATAATCGTTTATTCATGTCCAGTGTTTGCCCAGCTCCCTCGTTACCGGTTTATCTTGTGAAATTAAACAAAATTAGTCACTTATGAAATCAGCTACGTCAGTTTTGTGGAGTAAAAAAGTTGCAAGTCATTCCAAGCGCAACATTTCCATGGCAACAGCGGCACTTTTCTTGTTCCTTGCCATTTTTCACAGTGAGCTATGCTTTACCCTAAGTTCACACCTGAGCGTTTTACAGCGCGTTCCTACGCGCTGTAAAACGCTCAACAGGCGAAAACCCATGTTTCCCTATGGGCATGTTTCTCACCTGAGAGTTTTACAGCGCGTACGAACGCGCTGTAAAACGCCCTACGCATAAACAAGTACTTGAGATTTTTTGGGGGCGTTTATCGCGCGTATTGTGATTGACACCACAGTAGTCAATCACACGAACGCGCTTACGATGCGCGTTTCCTATTTGCAAAAACACGCTGTAATACGCACGACTAAAACGCGCATTTCAAGAACGCTCAGGTCTGAACCCAGGGTTAAGCTACGGCAGAGATGCTCAACCTGCAGCCCTCAAGCCATTGCAAAACTACAATTTCCAGCAAGCCCTAATAGCTGTAGGCTGTCTAAGCATGCTGGGAATTGTAGTTTTGGAATAGCTGGAGGGACGTAAGTTGGGCATTCCTGGGCTAGGGCTACAACTACATTGCGACAAGTGTCCCGCGATATTCATGATAGTCAATGGTGTCGCACTGCGAGATGCTACATGCTGCGACTCTCGCACAAAAGTCCAACTTGGAATTTTTCGACTGTCGTGTCGTAGTCGCAGCATGTCGCAGTGCGACACCATTGACTATCATTATAAAAAATGTTGCGCGGCTTTTCTACAACAAAAAGTCAACCCTAGTCTAAAAGCTGAAAGTGAGATTAGACCTGAATTATGGCGGACTTACTGTGTGCGACTTTTGCAAATGTCATAAAAAAGTTGCAACCCACTGGTGTACTATTACACCTATAGGCGTAAACCACATTACACTCCCGCCAAATATGTTATCAAGGTGCACCAATTCATACACTTGGTGCAGGCACACAAAGCAAAGCCAGACTTAAAACTGGCACAAAAACAACCTTACAGAGGACCTCTCACCACTCCCGACAGGCGCTTCAGTGGCAGCGTCCCGATGGTCACTATGGCCATGAGACACAAAAACATGATTTTTTTTTTCAAAAATGCTTTTATTGTGTAAAACCATAATAAAATTAAAAAAACAGACATATTAGGTTTCGCCGTGTCTGTAACAACCTGCTCTAAAAAAAAACATCATGTGATCCAACCTGTTTGGTGAACGCCGTTAACAAAATAAAATGAAAACTGTGCAAAAAAAAAAACATTTTTTAGCACCTTACATCACAAAAAGTGTAATGCCAAGCGATCAAAAAGTCATATGTGCCCCAAAATGGTAACAATCAAACCATCATCTCATCCTGCAAAAAAGGGACCCTACCTAAGACAACCGTCCAAATGGGACGCTTCAAATGGGAGTGCTGTCCTCATCTTTGGCGGCCCCACTGAAGCGAATGGGTCCGTATCCAAGCCGCAAAAACTGCAGCTCGGAAGCGGTCCAAAACAACGGTCGTGTGCAAGGGCAAGGAGCAGAGACAGCTTAAAGTGGAGAATTAATGCCAAAACCACTGAAATGAATCATTAGTAGAAGTGTATCCCGATGCAGCAGTAACTCAATGCAATATATCACAACAGTATAACTAATTAACCATTTCTGCACATAACTATTCGTACTACATAAAAATAAAAAAATGATTCATGAGTTTAACACATTATCCTTAAAGGGATTACCCAACGAAAAATATTCTAACATTTTCAAACCAGTATCTGAATAATTTTGTAATTGAATGTAATTAAAAATGTTGTACAGTCAGTGAGTTATTCAATAAAATGTATCTGTATAGTGCCACCTGCTGTTTGTTTTTTCCCCCATTTCTTTGTCTGGTTCACTGAGATGGGAGCACATGTTCAGCTTCATCCTTCAACTGCCTGCTGAGCTGTGATAGGGAGACAGCAGAAAGGACACGCCCCCTGCGCTGCCACAGAATAGACACTTTTCTTGATATAATAAAAGTAAGGATTGCGCTACAAGAGAAGATTCTTTTCTTTTCTGTTTCTTTTCTTTCTCTAATGTTCGTAGTATTCTTCAGTTAAAACAGACCACATACACTCAATAAGCAGCACCTGGGGGGACAAAGATTTTTTACAGAGACCATTGCTTTTTATTGGAATTGTTTTTAGTGGACTTTCCTTGATATGCCAGCTTGATATGAATGTAGCAGAGCAATGAATGGGAAGATCTCTGGATCCATGTGAGGTACAGGGCTGGTTTTAGCTTTATTAGAAAGAGATTGTCATGTGCTATATGATGTCTGATTTTCATTTTTACAATAATGATGGGAGAACCCTTTTAACCCCTTAAGGACAGGACATACCGATACGGCATGGTTCCCGAGTCCTCAAGGACCCAAGACGTACCGGTACGTCATGAGTATTTCCAATCACTGCTGCTCAGCCGGCATTGATCGGAACAAGGTACCTGCTGAAATCATTCAGCAGGTACCTTGTTACAATGCCCAGGGGGGTTCCTATGACCCCCCCCCCCCCATATCGGCGATTGCTGCAAACCGCAGGTCAATTCAGACCTACGGTTTGCAGCGCTTTCTGCGATCTCTAATCCTCGCGGTCTGTGACCGCGGGGATCAAAGACTAAATGTTCCCGAAGTATAAGATTTTAACCGCCCCTGCAGCCCCCAATCATATTGTGGCTGCGGGGGTGCAGGGGGGTGGTTGCACGCGGTGCGGAAGGCGGGCGGTGCGATCCCCTGCCCACCTCCTCTGTAATGTTTCCCTTGTGGCTAGTGGTTTTAGCAGAGTGTCAGCACGTTTTAACCCCCTCCATGCCGCGGTCTGTACGGACCGCTGTATTGAAGGGGTTAACAGGGAGGGAGCTCTCTCCCTCTCCCATCGGGGGGCTGCTGTGCCTTTGCAGCCCCCCAACAGGATGGGATCACAGAGGGAGGGAGCCCCCCTCTCTCCCCATTACCCGCTGCTCAGTTCTGGCAGCAGGTAATGGTTACCATGGCAGCAGGACGCTTTCAGAGGCATCCTGCTTGCCAAGGTGATGTAAGTCTAATCAGACTTCTGCTATAGGCAAAAGTCTTATTAGACTATGTAAAGTTAAAAAAAATACAGTACAGTACATTATATGGTGTACTGTACTGTATTATATAGACACCAGATCCACCGAATCTACAAGAACCAAGTGGGTCTGGGTCAAAATAAAAAAGTGAAAAGTGAAAAGTGAAAAATACACAACACATATTAGTATCGCCGCGTGCATAAACACCTGCTCTATAAAAATATCACAGGACCTAACCCCCAGGTGAACACCGTAAAAAAAAAAAAAAAAAAAACGGTGTAAAAAAAGCAATTGTTTGTCACCTTACATCACGAAAAGTGTAATACCAAGAGATTAAAAAGTCATACGCACCCCAAAATAGTGCCAATCGAACCGTCATCTCATCCCACAAAAATCATATCCTACCCAAGATAATCACCCAAAAACTGAAAAAACTATGGCTCTCAGACTATGGAGACACTAAAACATGATTTTTTTTTGTTTAAAAAACGAAATCATTGTGCAAAACTTTCATAAATAAAAAAAAAGTATACATATTATGGTTTGCCGCATCCTTAATAACCTGCTCTATAAAAATACCACATGATCTAACCTGTCAGATGAATGTTGTAAATAACAAAAAATAAAAACTTTGTCAAAACAACTATTTCTTGTTAACTTGCCTCACAAAAAGTGTAATATAGAGCAACCAAAAATCATATGTACCCTAAAATAGTACCAACAGGACTGCCACCCTATGCTGTAGTTTCTAAAATGGGGTCACTTTTTTGTAGTTTCTACTCTATGGGTGCATCAGGAGGGCTTCAAATTGGACATGGTGTCTAAAAACTAGTCCATCAAAATCTGCCTTCCAAAAACCATATGGCGTTTCTTTCCTTCTGCACCCTGCCGTGTGCCTGTACAGCAGTTTTCAAACACATCTGGGGTGTTTGTGTAAACTACAGAATCAGTGCAATAATTAATGAGTTTTGTTTGGCTGTTAACCCTTACTTTGTAACTGGAAAAAAATTATTACATAGTAACATAGTAACATAGTATATAAGACCGAAAAAAGACATTTGTCCATCCAGTTCGGCCTGTTTCCTACAAGTTGATCCAGAGGAAGGCAAAAAACCCCTGTGAGGCAGAAGCCAATTTTCCTCACTTAAGGGGAAAAAAAAATTCCTTCCCGACTCCAATCAGGCAATCAGAATAACTCCCTGGATCAACGACCCCTCTCTAGTAGCTGTAGCCTGTAATATTATTACACTCCAGAAATACATCCAGGCCCCTCTTGAATTCCTTTATTGTACTCACCATCACCACCTCCTCAGGCAGAGAGTTCCATAGTCTCACTGCTCTTACAGTGAAGAATCCTTTTCTATGTTTGTGTACAAACCTTCTTTCCTCCAGACGCAGAGGATGTCCCCTTGTCACAGTCACAGTCCTGGGGATAAATAGATGATGGGACAGATCTCTGTACTGACCCCTGATATATTTATACATAGTTATTAGATCTCCCCTCAGTCGTCTTTTTTTCTAAAGTGAATAACCCTAATTTTGATAACCTTTCAGGGTACTGTAGATCCCTCATTCCAGTTATTACTTTAGTTGCCCTCCTCTGAACCCTCTCCAGCTCTGCTATGTCTGTCTTGTTCACAGGAGCCCAGAACTGTACACTGTACTCCATGTGTGGTCTGACTAGTGATTTATAAAGTGGTAGGACTATGTTCTCATCACGGGCGTCTATGCCCTTTGATGCAAACCCATTATCTTATTGGCCTTGGCAGTAGCTGCCTGACACTGGTTTTTGCAGCTTAATTTGCTGTTTATTAAAATTCCTAGATCCTTTTCCATGTCAGTGTTACCGAGTGTTTTACCATTTAATATGTACGGGTGACTTGCATTATTCCTTCCCATGTGGATAACTTTACATTTGTCAGTGTTAAACCTCATCTGCCATTTTTCTGCCCAAGCCTCCAATCTATCCAGATCCCTCTGTAGCAGAAAACTGTCCTCTTCAGTGTTAATTACTTTACACAGTTTAGTGTCATCTGCAAAAATAGATATTTTTACTGTGCAGGCCTTCTACAAGATCATTAATAAATATATTGAAGAGAATAGGGCCCAATACTGACCCTGAGGTACCCCACTAGTTACAGTGACCCAATCTGAGTATGTACCGTTAATAACCACCCTCTGTTTTCTGTCCCTCAGCCAGTTACTTACCCACATACAGACATTTTCTCCCAGTCCGAGCATCCTCATTTTATATACTAACCTTTTATGAGGTACGGTGTCAAATGCTTTGGAGAAGTCCAGATATACGACATCCATTGATTCGCCGCTGTCAAGTCTAGAACTTACCTCCTCATAGAAGCTGATTAAATTTGTTTGGCATGACCGATCCCTCATGAAGCCATGCTGATATGGCGTTATTTGCTTATTTTCATTGAGATACTCCAAGATAGCATCTCTTAAAAACCCTTCAAACAGTTTACCAACAATAGATGTTAAACTTACCGGCCTATAATTTCCAGGCTCTGTTTTTGGACCCTTTTTGAATATTGGCACCACATTTGCTATGCGCCAATCCTGTGGAACATTCCCTGTTATTATAGAGTCCGTAAATATAAGAAATAATGGTCTGGCTATGACATCACTTAATTCCCTTAGGATACGGGGGTGTATGCCATCCGGTCCTGGCGATTTGTCTATTTTAATCTTTTTAAGTCGCTGTTGTACTTCTTCCTGGGTCAGACAGGGCACTTTTAATGGGGGATTTATTTTTACATTCTGCATTTCATCTGACAGTTTATTTTCCTCAGTGAATATAGTGGAGAAAAAATATTTAATAGTTTTGCTTTATCCTCGTCGCTCTCTGCAACACCCCCCTCATTGCTATGTAGAGGACCGACTCCTTCAGATTTATATTTTTTACTATTTATATAATTGAAGAACATTTTAGGGTTAGTTTTACTCTCTTTGGCAATTAATCTCTCGGTCTCTAGTTTGGCAAATTTTATTAGTTTTTTACATATTCTATTTTTTTCCTTATAGTTTATCAGTGCTTCCTGACTGCCCTCCTGTTTTAGCGATTTATATGCTTTCTTTTTTTCATTTATTGCCTTCTTTACGGTTCCATTTATCCACATTGGTCTCTTATTGTTCCTTAGCCTTTTATTCCTATAAGGTATGTACCTCTCACAATTAGATGTTACAATGCTTTTAAAAATCTCCCATTTTATGGTTGTATTTTTATTTTTGAGGACTTTGTCCCAGTTAGTTAGGCCTATGGCCTCGCTTAGTTGGCTAAATTTTGCTTTTTTGAAGTTTGGTATTTTTGTTCCTCCCTTTAGAAACTCTCGTTTGAAGGATAATTGGAAGGTTATAACTTTATGGTCACTATTTCCTAGGTGTCCCCCAACCTGCACATCTGTTGTTCTATCAGGTCTATTGGTTAATACTAAGTCCAGTATGGCCGTCCCTCTAGTTGGGTCCTGAACCAGTTGGGAAAGGAAATTGTCTTTGGCTATTGCCAAGAACCTGTTTCCTTTATGGGATGTACAGCTTTCAGTTTCCCAGTCTATATCTGGGTAGTTGAAGTCCCCCATGATAACGACTTCATTATGATTTACGGCCTCGTCTATCTCGTTTAGTAATAGATTTTCTGTGGACTCTGGTATATTAGGTGGTTTATAATACACTCCTATTAGCATTTTATTATTGTTTTTTGCTCCATGTATTTCTACCCACAGTGACTCCACATGTTCATGTCCCTCAGAGATGTATTCTCGAATTACGGGATTTAGACACGACTTCACGTAGAGGCAGACCCCTCCACCTCTCCGGTTTTGACATGGAAAATCTGACAAAAAAGTTAAATTTCGAAATTTTAACTCTATTTCCCATTAATTCTTGTCAAAAAACCTAAAGGGTTAACAAAGTTTTTAAAATCAGTTTTGAAAACCTTGAGGGGTGAATTTTCTAAAATGGGGACACTTTTTTGGAGTTTCTACTCTATGGGTGCATCAGGGGGGCTTTAAATGGGACATGGTGTCAAAAAATCAGTCCAGCAAAATCTGCCTTCCAAAAACCGTATGGCATTCCTTTCCTTCTGCGCCCTGCCGTGTGGCTGTACAGCAGTTTACGACCACATATGGGTGTTTCTGTCTGACAAAAAAGTGGAATTTCGAAATTTTATCTCTATTTTCCAGTATTCTTGTGGAACACCTAAAGGGTTAACAAAGTTTGTAAAATCAGTTTTGAATACCTTGGGGGTGTAGTTTCTACAATGGGGTCATGTTTGGGTGGTTTCAATTATGTAAGCCTCACAAAGTGACTTCAGACCTGAACTGGTCCCTAAAAAGTGGGTTTTTGAAAATTTCTGAAATATTTCAAGATTTGCTTCTAAATGTCTAAGCCTTGTAACATGCCCAAAAAATAAAATGGCATTCCCAAAATGATCCAAACATGAAGAATACATATGGGGAATGTAAAGTAATAACTATTTTTGGAGGTAATACTATGTATTATAGAAATAGAGAAATTGAAACTTGGAAAATTACAAATTAAATAAAAATGAACTTTTTGACTTCATTTTACCAGTGTCATGAAGTACAATATAAGAGGAAAAAACAATATCAGAATGGCCTGCATAAGTAAAAGCGATTAAAAGTTATCACCACATAAAGTGACGCTGGTCAGATTTGCAAAAAATGGCCGGGTCCTTAAGATGAAATAAGGCTGAGTCCTTAAGGGGTTAATGGAGCGCAGCAATACAACCTGAAGGAGACATCTATACGTGACATCAAACTGGGTATCAGATTAGTCATATGTGTCATACATTACCCCCACCCCTGAGGAATAGAGAAATCGTAAATGTCCAATTAAAAAAATTTAAGGGGTATTCCTTGTAAATTTAAGTTCTTTTAGAATTTTTCAAATAAAAATTACAGCATAAACAAATAACAGGAGCAAGATAATTTTTAATTCAAGGCACTTACTAATGTATTGTGATTGTCCATATTGCCTCCTTTCCTGGCTGGATTCTTTTTTCCATGATATCATACACTGCTTGTTTCCATGACACCCTGCAGTCCATCAGTGGTGGACATGATTTCACACTATAGGAAAAAGGGTCGGTGTCTCTGGTGGACGTGTCCGTGGGAGCGCACATAGTTGGTGCTTTTTCCTCTAGTGTACAAGCATGGCCACCACTGAAGGATTGCAGGGTGGTCATAACCATGGAAACAAGCAGTGTATAATGTGATGGGAAAATGAATCCAGCCAGCAAAGGAAGCAATATGGACAATCACAATACATTAGGAAGGGTCTTGTATTAACTTCCTCTACATAATGAATGCTACTGTATTTGCTGAAGAGAGACAACTACTTTAAGGTCATACAGCTATGGACAACCGCTTTAAGGTGATTATTTCTATGGAAATGCTGAAAACAGCAAAGAGCCACATTCGGTTACTTTCAGAAGTCCCATTAAGGGAACAGGAAACACGGTGCAGGCGCAGCCACCGCTCCATTCCCCTCTATGGGGCTTAAGGGAACAGGTGAGCCAGTGCTCGGCAATTTTCTGCACTCCAATAGCCATTAATAGAGGAGTGGGGTACCCTCCCTTAATTTGAGGGCTCAGTTCTATGGAAAGGTGCGCGTCCCAGAAGTGGGACTCAAACCTATCAGACATTGGGGGTTTATCCTAGCGATATTTCCCCCAATGTTCAGGATAGGACAACCCCTCTGAGTAACATAAAGCATACCAAAAGATCCAATAATTGTAAAAAGTCACATGCATCGAGTTAGTGAATAATCGATGTTGGGGTGAGCCTGCCAGGTTCAAGGATCCATCGGACATAATGAGCATGACCTTCGGGTTACGTTTTGTTGGAGGCCATGATGGGTGGTTCTTGAAACATCTGGATATTTGGATTTCCTATTTGTATTAATTTTTTCTCAAAATGGTTGCTATTTTGGGACTCAAATTAGAGCATTTAATGGGATTCAGGAATTGTGTAAGACGTCTTTTGGTGGAACCAAGGTGTCCCTCTGTATCACATTAAGGGCTTATTCAAACCATCTTATAAATAGATCCTCGTCCATTCCGCAATTTTGTGGAACAGGTGCGGACCCATGCATTTCAATGGAGCAGCAAGCGATGCAGACAGCACACTGCTGTTCCGTTCTGCTGCCCCACAAAAAAGTAGAACATGTTCTATTCTTGTCCAAAATCAAGGTCGTGAATGCGCCCCCCTTACTGTATCTTTATCACCCTCGAGAACCAGGAAATCCGAGAACTGTAAATTACAGTCTGATTTCACCATCCTGAGATGGAGATCTGGATCCCAAATGCTCAGTTCCATGAGGAACATCATCAATGAAGGTCTGTCACCTGTCCAGACTAAAAAAATATAATTTATGTATCTCCATCAACAAAGCATATCGGGGAGAAACACCGGTGTTTGGATCACATCCCTATCAAAGCAATTCATGTATATACTTGCATATGTTGGAGCCACTTTTGAACCCAAAGAAGTCCAGCAGAAATGTCTGAAAAAATCATCCAAAACATAAAGTAGTTTTCATTTAGTACAAAGTCCAGTAAATCCAAAATACCGTAATGACACATACAACGAGTGGAGGTGATGGAGGACAGTGGGGGTATACAGTATATACAGAGTGGAGGTGATGGGGACAGTGAGGGTATACAGTATATACAGAGTGGAGGTGAGGGAGGACAGTGAGGGTATACAGTATATGTAGAGCGGAGGTGATGGGGACAGTGAGGGTATACAGTATATACAAAGAGGAGGTGATGGAGGACAGTAAGGGTATACAGTATATACAGAGTGGAGGTGATGGAGGACAGTGAGGGTATATAGTATATACAGAGTGGAGGTGATGTAGGATAGTGAGGATATACAGAGTGGAGATGATGGAGGACAGTGAGGATATATAGTATATACAGAGTGGAGATGATGGAGACAATGAGGGTATACCGTATATACAGAGTGGAGGGGATGGAGGACAGTGAGGGTATACAGAATAGACAGAGTGAAGGTGATGAGGACAGTGAGGGTATACAGTATATACAGAGTGGAGATGATGGAGGACAGTGAGTGTATACAGTATATACAGAGAGGAGGTGATGGAGGACAGTGAGGGTATATAGTATATACAGAGTGGAGATGATGGAGACAATAAGGGTATACCGTATATACAGAGTGGAGGTGATGGAGGACAGTGAGGTTATACATTATATACAGAGTGGAGATAATGGAGACAGTGAGGGTATACAGTATATACAGAGTGGAGGTAATGGGGGACAGTGAGGTTATACATTATATACAGAGTGGAGATGATGGAGACAATAAGGGTATACCGTATATACAGAGTGGAGGTGATGGAGGACAGTGAGGTTATACAGTTTATACAAAGTGGAGGTGATGTAGGAAAGTGAGGGTATACAGTTTATACAGAGTGGAGGTGATGGAGGACAGTGAGAGTATTCAGTATATACAGCGCAGTGATGATGAAGTACATTGAAGGTATACAGTATATACATAGTGGAGGTTATGGAGGATAGTGAGGGTATACAGTATATACAGAGTGGAGGAGATAGAGGACAGTGAGGGTATACAGTATATACAGAGTGCAGGTGATGATGACAGTGAGGGTATACAGTATATACAAAGTGGAGGTGATGGGGACAGTGAGGGTATACAGTATATAAAGAATGGAGGAGATGGAGGACAGTGAGGTTATACAGTATATACAGAGTGGAGGTGATGGAGGACAGTGAGAGTATACAGTATATACAGAGTGGAGATGATGGAGGACAGTGAGGGTATACAGTATATAAAGAACGGAGAAGATGGAGGACAGTGAGGTTATACAGTATATACAGAGTGGAGGTGATGGAGGACAGTGAGGGTATACAGTATATACAGAACGGAGGAGATGGAGGACAGTGAGGGTATACAGTATATACAAAGTGGAGGTGATGGGGACAGTGAGGGTATACAGTATATAAAGAACGGAGGAGATGGAAGACAGTGAGGGTATACAGTATATACAGAGTGGAGATGATGGAGGACAGTGAGGGTATACAGTATATGCAGAACGGAGGAGATGGAGGACAGTGAGGGTATACAATATATACAGAGTCAAGATGATGGGGACAGTGAGGGTATACAGTATATACAGAGTGGAGGTGATGGAGGATAGTGAGGATATACAGTATATACAGAGTGGAGGTGATGGAGGATAGTGAGGATATACAGAGTGGAGGTGAGGGAGGAAAGTAAGGGTTACAGTATATACAGAGAAGAGGGGTCAATGTTTAATGGGGTTTTCTAGGCTTCAGGCCCTCACCTCCAATGCTTTATACCATCTGCTCACCTGTTGGCCATCACTGCAATGATTTTTGGGGTTTGCTAGGCTTCAGACCCTCACCTCTAATGTTTTATATGGTCTGCTCACCTGCCAATACAATATCCAGAGAAACACGGGTGTTCTCAGGCAGATAATGCACCCTGATCTTACTGGACCAATCCCTTTGGTTTATAGGGCATTCCTTATCTGCCAGGGAAAGGTCCAGCTATTACAGATCCGCACTACCGATGTTATCGGGGAGTATAGATGACAGTCCAGTATTAACATAAGCCTGGCGTCCCCCAGTTAATAGGGAAGCTTACAGCCAAACATAATGAGCATACTGTCATAAAACTCCGGTGCAGTTATTAAGCCTCTGGTTCACAGCGATGGTGTGCCGCGTCCTTCAGCGTGCACCACCTGCAAACCAGCTGTATTAGCAACTCAGCAACGATCGTGTTCTAACATTCTGAGTCCGTGGGCTCGACGCATTTCTTAATTCATTCAGGAGCCTATGTCTAACTGACTTGATGTTAGAGCGTCACACTAACTATTCTGTTGCTGCTGGTCAGCTGTTCCACTGGCGTGAAGACAGCCTGCCGGCGCTGGTGTGGCCGTGAGGCCGCGGCTGCCCGTGCTGTGTTTAAAAAGGAAAAACTCCACCCTCCTTGGATGATGCTGGTTCCACATTGACGAATCAGGAAGAATCGGGGGCGGGCCAAGCCCAGAAGCTCCCGATCTCCTGTCCCTCAATATCAGTGCACGGACCAGGTGATACATTGTACAGTTGTGTTCAAAATTATTCAACCCCCACTGAAATTGAGTGTTTTGGCCAGTTTGACATTGATTTTGATCATTTCAGTCATCTTGTTTACAATTAAATCAAAGTGGCACTTGTAAGTCAGACAAATATAACATAACATTTATAATGAAATAACCACAAATGTCTTTTCTGTGCTCACATCATTATCAGTTTTATTCAACCCCCAAGTGACATTCAATCTTAGTACTTAGTACAACATCCTTTTCCAGTTATAACAGCTTTTAAACGTGAAGCATAGCTTGACACAAGTGTCTTGCAGCGATCTACGGGTATCTTCGCCCATTCTTCATGGGCAAAAGCCTCCAGTTCAGTCATATTCTTAGGCTTGCGCGCTGCAACTGCTTTCTTTAAGTCCCACCAGAGGTTCTCAATCGGATTTAAGTCTGGTGACTGCGATGGCCACTTCAAAATGTTCCAGCCTTTAGGCTGGGGACACACCTAGGCGTTTCTGAATTGCGCGTATGACGCGCGTTTTACGCGCGTTTTTGGATGCGCGTTTTTGAAACTAAGAAACGCACGTCATACGCGCGATTCAGCGAATCTCCCCTATGGCATCATTGTCCATAGGCGCGTTTAAACGCCCCAAAGAAGCTCATGTACTTCACAAAATAGGGGATGGAACGAGCGCTTGCAAACGATCCTAGTTCTTGTATAACGGTGTTGTCCACATCTACGTGTTAATACAGCATCCACCTCCGCGTCACAAGTCTGAGCGTCCTAATATCCTCACACTTCACAGATAGGTTCCTTCAATAAGCACAAACATCCGATAATATGCACACATAAAATGCCCCTTGTATGCACCGTTATACAAGAACTTGGATCGTTTGCAAGCGCTCGTTCCATCCCCTATTTTGTGAACTATATCCATAGGAAGCTGACCTATTCCTGCAGAACTGTGCTGCTGCTATTTAGTGGACTTTTCAACTAAAATTTGTATATTTGTAAGCTCATGTACTTGTTTGGGCGTTGGGCGTTTAACAGCGCGTTCAAACGCGCTGTAAAATGCCCAAATGTGAACCATGCCCATAGGGATGCATGGCTTTTCACATGTTGAGCGTTTTTCAGCGCGTATGACTCTGATACAGAGTCAAGATGATGGGGACAGTGAGGGTATACAGTATATACAGAGTGGAGGTGATGGAGGATAGTGAGGATATACAGTATATACAGAGTGGAGGTGATGGAGGATAGTGAGGATATACAGAGTGGAGGTGAGGGAGGAAAGTAAGGGTTACAGTATATACAGAGAAGAGGGGTCAATGTTTAATGGGGTTTTCTAGGCTTCAGGCCCTCACCTCCAATGCTTTATACCATCTGCTCACCTGTTGGCCATCACTGCAATGATTTTTGGGGTTTGCTAGGCTTCAGACCCTCACCTCTAATGTTTTATATGGTCTGCTCACCTGCCAATACAATATCCAGAGAAACACGGGTGTTCTCAGGCAGATAATGCACCCTGATCTTACTGGACCAATCCCTTTGGTTTATAGGGCATTCCTTATCTGCCAGGGGAAAGGTCCAGCTATTACAGATCCGCACTACCGATGTTATCGGGGAGTATAGATGACAGTCCGTATTAACATAAGCCTGGCGTCCCCCAGTTAATAGGGAAGCTTACAGCCAAACATAATGAGCATACTGTCATAAAACTCCGGTGCAGTTATTAAGCCTCTGGTTCACAGCGATGGTGTGCCGCGTCCTTCAGCGTGCACCACCTGCAAACCAGCTGTATTAGCAACTCAGCAACGATCGTGTTCTAACATTCTGAGTCCGTGGGCTCGACGCATTTCTTAATTCATTCAGGAGCCTATGTCTAACTGACTTGATGTTAGAGCGTCACACTAACTATTCTGTTGCTGCTGGTCAGCTGTTCCACTGGCGTGAAGACAGCCTGCCGGCGCTGGTGTGGCCGTGAGGCCGCGGCTGCCCGTGCTGTGTTTAAAAGGAAAACTCCACCCTCCTTGGATGATGCTGGTTCCACATTGACGAATCAGGAAGAATCGGGGCGGGCCAAGCCCAGAAGCTCCCGATCTCCTGTCCCTCAATATCAGTGCACGGACCAGGTGATACATTGTACAGTTGTGTTCAAAATTATTCAACCCCCACTGAAATTGAGTGTTTTGGCCAGTTTGACATTGATTTTGATCATTTCAGTCATCTTGTTTACAATTAAATCAAAGTGGCACTTGTAAGTCAGACAAATATAACATAACATTTATAATGAAATAACCACAAATGTCTTTTCTGTGCTCACATCATTATCAGTTTTATTCAACCCCAAGTGACATTCAATCTTAGTACTTAGTACAACATCCTTTTCCAGTTATAACAGCTTTTAAACGTGAAGCATAGCTTGACACAAGTGTCTTGCAGCGATCTACGGGTATCTTCGCCCATTCTTCATGGGCAAAAGCCTCCAGTTCAGTCATATTCTTAGGCTTGCGCGCTGCAACTGCTTTCTTTAAGTCCCACCAGAGGTTCTCAATCGGATTTAAGTCTGGTGACTGCGATGGCCACTTCAAAATGTTCCAGCCTTTAGGCTGGGGACACACCTAGGCGTTTCTGAATTGCGCGTATGACGCGCGTTTTACGCGCGTTTTTGGATGCGCGTTTTTGAAACTAAGAAACGCACGTCATACGCGCGATTCAGCGAATCTCCCCTATGGCATCATTGTCCATAGGCGCGTTTAAACGCCCCAAAGAAGCTCATGTACTTCACAAAATAGGGGATGG